>JAGXCT010033682.1:0-24066 GCA_022495035.1 Philopotamus ludificatus | reverse complement strand
TACCGGAAGATGGAGCGACGTAGCGGCAGACTGGATAAAATGGAGAAGGGTGTTGGATGAGTCCAGGGCTTTACAATAGATTTGTTACGCCTATGATGATGATAATATATATAATAATGACTTGTAAAGTTGACTAAACTTTATAAACTCTTGTTGAATGTAAATCATGCTTTAAAAAAACCACTGCTCGCTCCCATAAGATCAAACTTGAAAAATTACTGCACCAGACGCTTCTCACGCTTTTTAGCTATCGACTGATGGAATCTTAATTTATATTCGTCAATGGACATCGGAATGGTGATGAAATAATGAAATGTTCCAATATTGGAACATTGAGCAAAAATGGGCCAAAGGCTTATACATAAAACATACATTTTAAGATATTTTGACAAAGGTCGATAAAATTGAAGCTATTTTTTTATATGTTGTGTGAGCTCCATTTTTTTTTATAAATTGTGGGATGTGTGAAATCACTTAAGACTAAAAAGTTGACGCATTTTTTAAGCACAGTTTGACCATTCGAAAGGTACAGTAATACCCTCAATAGCGCTCACCCTAATAACGCGAGCGCATTCTATTCATGCATAGCTCGACCGTAAACTCTATGCCGTTTGGCTGGGTGCGCCTGTGTGTGGATCTCACTCGCACATATCTATGTCCTCATGTGTGCGAGTGCTCGGCACATTTCTCACATTCACGCCTGACGTAGACAATGAGCCACGGATGTCTATGTGTATGCCGGCGATCGCATGCATGGCAACCGAATATTTATTTTACATTGCTCTTAGTTATGGCAAATGTGTATTTTTTGCAAAATACCCGTAACCCTAAATTATGTATGTGCTTCATTATCCCGATAACGCGTTGTTACTATAACGCGGTCCAAACTTTCGCGTTATTGGGGGTTTTACTGTATTGATCGTGTTTGGTAGGATTATAAAGGAATCATTTATTATGAGACGTTAAATCCGGAGCAAACTGTTGATTCTAAGCTCTACTGTGATCTACTAAATCCCTCAAATCAGAACATAATAAAAAAAAATAGTTATTCTTCAACACGACTACGCCCTTTCTCGCGTAGCTAGAATTTGATAAGATTTTTACGGTTAGATTATAAATTGTTATTATTTATACTCTCATTATTTAAATTTATTAAAAAAAATGTCGACCTCTGAACTTAGCAAGGAAACAATTTCTATTGCAAATAAAAATGTGGGGTCAGCATTTCAATAATTCAGACGGCTCCGCCCTATCGGGCAATCAATCTACAAGAGCAATTGACTGGCTTTCAGTCGGTATATACTTACACACATGCAGATATACATACATACATGCAGACATACAATACGGCCAGACATTACTAATGCACAATTGAATATAAAATTCAGTAATAAATAAGACTGGCCACTGTGCGAGCCAGTGTGCTTCGGATCCCATCCCAGTGACCCAAATATCGAAAATTTTCTATAACAAAAAGTTCACTACGCGAAACGAGTACTCGTGAAAAAATTAAATATTCATGCAAAACTGAAAAAGTGACGTTGTCACAGTGCACAATATTTTTTTTTATTTTCGCTGTATGAAATATTGACGATCTCTGCGCGCAATTTATAGCGATACGTTATTATAAGATCGAGTCGGAATTTCATTTCCTCGAGATAGAAATCTCCCGAGAGTCGAGAGCGCGGATGCTCGGGAAATAGCTGAAAATTTGCTGATTGCAGATATGCAAATGCCGAACTGAATTTCTGAATTAAATTGAATGTTAACGTATCATATTACATTTTTATTCGTATCATCGCCGAGTTATTTTTTCGCACAAAATATGCAAATAACAGGTCAACGAGAGACGAAACGAGAAGGAGCGATGTGATTGGCGCGCGCGTAATAAATGTGGGCGTGGCCAAACAGGGCTGCCACAAACTTTTGAATATATTTTTTTATCATAATTTTATATAAAAATCATTCCGCAGTGCATTTAGCAAAAAAAAAATGTTTACGTCAGTATTGTTGATATAGCTACATGTAAATGCACAATGCATAGTCTTCTCCAATGGGCATTGTATTGAGTTGTTGATGCGTGCACGGATGCGGAGTACCTTGGATCGGGATGAGGTTTAACGGTGTGTGTTACCTGTGAGCAGGTGTGTCCTCCGTGGTTGCCGGTGCAGGAGGTGCTGGCCGCTGCAGCTGCGCATGCGCCCGTTCCGGGTACCTGCACATCAGACTGAGCATTTATTCAATATCCCCTAATCTTACACTAAATTGGAAAATTGTTAGCATCGGTTTTGGAATCGTTACCTTCAATTGTTCCTGTTTGTAATCAGGCTGATATGGGAGGAGCATTCTAATTTTGCCCCATCGGTTAAAGAACAGGGCTATCGCTCCTATCCAAACTATTAGTACTAATAATACTATCCCGACTTCTACACCTCGTATCTGAAAAAAATAATGAATATATTTTAAAAAAATGCACATCAAATAGAAAACACAAAAATGTATAATGTAAAGCGGAAAAAAATGACCATTTATTTGTTGTGACAGAATTAAAATAGAAAATAATGAGAAAGACCTCTAAAACTATATATAAAGCTATAAAGGGATTGTCACAAGATCTCAGCTGTCCCTGGTCAACAGTGCAAGACCCTCTGAAAGGGATGGGTAAAACATAGATAAGTAATTTGGGTAACGCACAAACTTCTGCTAACAGCACTGGAACAAAAGATAACCAACTGTTCGTTGCTCTTGTCTAGTTATAAGACTGATCCGTTCCTGAGAAGCTTTGTTACTAGAGATGAAAACTAGGTACTATACAACAACCCACAAAGTAAAAAATCTATCTTTCTTCTAATTAAGTATCTGATTCAACCTCTAGATCAGGGATGGGCAACCCGCAACACTTTCTGGTGCGGCCCTTTAAAGATTTCACATTTTGACTATGTCACCGATCGAGATTAAATGATGTACGCCGCCGTTTTTTTAATAGTATTTCTATTAACCTATTTGTCACGCGGCTCGAAAACAACCGAGTCGTCTGAAGGGGGTCTATCTATAATGGAAAGTAGACCCCAAGTTATTTATGATATCCTTCATAATTGGGTCAATATTGTGTATTTTTTAAACTAATCAATATGACGCGTATACGTCAAGCGCACTCGGCGATGTCCCGCCGCAGACTGAGGACACGCCGCCGACTTTCGGTTCTCGCGCCACATGCCAGTCACATGGTTTTACTCGAACCTGGCACATCGTACCGAACGCAAGCGAGAAAAATCATCGAATATTGTTGTTTTTATTTTTTTCCGCAATTTCAAATAATAAAGTTCAATGATTATTTATAATATTTATAGTTTAAACTTTTTAGACAAATAGAAAAAGTTTGTGACATGTTGAATTTATTATTAAAAGAGTTATTCGAGAAAAATTAAAAACTTGGGGTTCCAAATAGGCTAGGGTAATTATTTTTTTTATACTTATAGATAAATTATATACTTATAAGATAATTTGAGTTTTCATTCAGTGTCATTGACAACATTTTTAAATTTGTAGCTGGCACGTTGTAAAAAAAGGTTTGCTAACCCCTGCTCTAGACCATCTTTGACCTTGAAATATACACTTCTTTGTGCCTAGCCGTGCCGATTTGGTTCAACGAATAAATATGATAAATAATCATTGTATTTTATTGTCAGCAATTGCTAAAAAATAAATAATGAAAAACAACAATATTCGCTTCTGTTGCCACGCACGCGATATTTTTTCTCGCTCACATCCAGTATCATATGCGGAGTGTGAGTGAAACGTACGGTTGACACGTGCGGCGAGGGCTCAGTCTGCGGAAAGACATCGCCGAGAGCGCTCTCATTTACGCATCATATTTAATAGTTAAAAATCCAAAATATGAAGCATGTAATTAATTACTATTTTCATTCTTAGAATAATCCATTTTTATCAAATGTACCGGATGCAAGCGAGAAAAAATCACAATGATTATTTATAATATTTATTCTTTAGACTTCTTTAGGCAAATACAAAAGGTTTGTGACGTGTAGGATTTATATTAAAAGAGTAACTCGAGAAAAATCAAAAACCTGGGGTCCCGAATAGACCTTAACAGATCGGCTAGGTTTGTACAAAAAATTGACAAAAGAGGAATCGAAAAATGGAGAGTGTCATACAGATTATTAAGTGTATAGTAGTTTTTAAATATATTATATTTTTATGTAAAAAAAATGTCATTACTTTCCAGCTTATCTTAATAAAATTCCGGTATAAATAAAATACATAGATAAAAAGCTTAGAATAAAAAAATGCCTGCGGATAGCTTTATGCTTCACATTAAAAAAAATATGTTCATTGTTCGCAGCGGAATAAAAATTATCTAATAATTAGCTACATTAATAAACTTACAAAAATATCTAAATGACAAGTTTTTTTAAAATAAAGTATGTGATTTAATGTAATGTATTTTTATTACCAAAACTATAATTATGTCATTTGATGCTTTTAAAGAAATTAATGGGGGTTCTCTGTAAAAAACACTGTCTGTTCAATTAAAATAAAAATAGAATGCTTAATTTTGTAACATAGCCTAATCAATCAATAAAATAATTTTCATTAATAGGTATACTTAATTTTCCTTTCCATTTTCATAGAAAATGATCTAATTTAAATGATGAATAAATTCCATCGTTTAAATTTATACTTTTTAGATTCAGAGATGTAGTTGTTCGCTATTACAAATAAGGACAATGTATCCAATCACATGCAAGGGGTTAACATAAAAATGGATTTAATATTTTTTATATTAACAAATTTTGGCAGTTTGGGAGGTATATTTGAATCAGTATATTTTTAATAAAAAATGATAACCCTATTGCGAAAATAATTGTATTATTGTTATTTATTTATTTTATAGCTATGTTATGGTCAACCAGTCTCAAAAAATCAAAGTGTCTAGTCGTTCCCTAGGTAAAATAGGGGAAAATTTCTCCTTTATTTTTGGGTTTATTTTTTGAACGATTGTAAACAGGGTTGTTTATCAATAAATAATTCTGTATTTTAAGTAAAATAAATCTCATAATTTATGATTATGATTTCCCTCTTTATATATGATCTTCCTCCTTAGGATAGGCAACGTCACTTTTAATGTCACTTTTGTAAAACTCTGGCGGTTTACTGTTAAAATATGAATGCAGGTAATTTTTCACCTGTTCAACATTTTTAATTTTTTTTATCACAAATTGAATGTTTCATTGATTTAAATAAATGATAGTCAATGACAGCCAAGGTCATGTGACAATTCCTTCAATGTTTTACGCGGATCAGCTTCCACCTATGAATTTAGGGCGTCATCGCCGATTTTGAGGAGTCATCCTGTTTTTGGTTTGTCCTTTAATTCCCTATCACCACTTTTGAACTTTTTAAACCATCTAAAGCACTTTTGCAGTTTTAAGACGTCTCCATAAATATTACAGATGGTCTATGTATCTTATTTCGGCTTTAATCCCTTATCAAATAAAAACAGCATGAATATCTCAAGTTTTTGCAATTTTCTACTACGGCAAAGAATATAAAAAAATGTAAATGTAAAAATGGCAAGAGTAAAAACAGAGCTTCAAAATGATACCAAATACGACGTGCTATCTTAACGGCAACTAGTGACACACTGGTTTTAAAGTGACGCACCAATAAAATGACATATCTTTCCGTTTTACCAAATATATATGTATATTGTTTTTGTTTAATATGTATATTATTATTATTATTTAATCACCGGCGAGAGTAAAGGCTAGCCATGGTTCGAGTCACTATCCCTCCTATTTTTTTCTGAATTTTTTACTCCATTTTTTTAACCCTTACATATCCGTCTAGCCCTGAAGCGGGTCTTTGCTACCCGGAGGACACTACGCGATCTCCAGCAGAGACACGTCCGTCTCAATCGTGATGTCAGGACTATGATGGTCGTCCTACATGATAGAGCAAGAGCGCTGTCTGCTCGTTAGCGCTTCCAGCATCGTGTGTTGGATGGATGCGGAGCGGCAGCGAGATGTGAGGAGGGGGGGGGGGGTTGAGATGGCTGTGGCGCTGTGTTGCACTGCGATTTCGGAGCATATTGAGTCACTTTTTTATTTTTAATCGTCCGCAGCACCCCCAAATATTTTATCCACGAGTCTTCACTGTTTTACTTCTTTCATTTATAAACTCTGTCTTCTACGAAAGTCTCTTCGCCAAAACACTTTTGTCATTAATGAAAAAAAAAACTTTCTTTTTCTATCCTTATTATTATTACTATTATCACTCTTACGATTATTTTAGCTATTATTACTATTACTAACGTTATTATTATTATTTAAATGCGTAACCGATTCTACAAAACGATAAATTTATAATTAGTTCTACTTCTTTCTTGGGATGATTTATATGAAAGCACAAAAGCACACTAAAGCATTAATCATCACGACTTAAGTAGCCGGTTTGCAATTTAATATTTACTGCAGAAAACTCTTCCTATAATGCACAGTTCAATGACCTCATACAATAAATACACTAGCAGTGAACGAGGAGTGAATTTATTTTCGGATTAGCTAAAAGCCACTAATATAATTAAAAAACACAACGTGCAGCCCATAAAGCATTTTATTCCCGTCCACATCCCATGGGATGTGTAACGGACCACGTAACCGTGCAAAAAAAATACGCCGTTTTCATAATAATAATTAAAAAACTGAACCGTTGGCGTTGAAATTAGTTTTGAATAGTTTCACAGCGAAGCCGGGTATGCAAAATTACAAGATTACAGCTTTGATAGATCGGTCCTAATTATCCGCGTATTCGCACGGGATTTCGTCCAACGTGCAAAAGCCAATAACCCGATTAATTATTCAAGCGAATGGCGTCAGCAAATTGATATATAATTATATGTGTTTGAATGTAGCATTTATTGCTGGTTTATTGAGGGTGTTGGTCGTGGCGGTTGTCTCATCACGGCTTTGCTGACTGACGAATCGTAGTGACCATTGGACAATAGAGGGCGCAGGGTCGTTTTGTATATATTCTCGATTAACACATTATATTCAATGTATATATTTTTTAGGTAATAACCCATTCGTCACAGCGGCTCGAAAACAATCGCTTCAACCGAAAGGGGTCTCTCAGAGACCCCAATCATTTCAAGTCAATATATAGATATTCATCATCTTCATTTTTTTAAAAACGAAAATGGTTATCCTAGATATACTTCATAATTCAGTCGATATTTTGGATTTTTTAACTAATCAATATGACGCGTAAACGACAAGCGCACTCGGCGATGTCATGGGCAAGTGCATCGCTAGACGATGAAAAGATACCAGATTAATGCACAACATCTGTCATGATACTCATCTGCTAGTTTTGGCAGAGAAAGGATGAAGAAAGTCGTTTTTCGCGGGGTATATTAAATCCATCGCCCCTCCCTTCCCCTTCTTCAATCACTCCTATCACTCCCTAATCGCCTTAATCAGATTTCAAGGAATTACCCTCTGGATGTTTAATACTTGAAGTTATCTGCAATCAGTCACATTACAGACTGAATGCAAGTGTCAATCGCAAGTTTCACTCGCCCTTCGTACCGGATGCGAGCGAGTAAAAACATCGCCCCCATGGCAACATAAGCGATTATGGCTGTTTTATTTTTTTTCGCAATTGCAGACAAAAGCGGACAATGATTATAATAAGTAAAGTCAAAAGAAATATCATTTTTTCTTGTTGCATGCTTTAACGTCAGTTTACCTCGGGTTGCCCTCGGGTGAGCACGTCAAGATTGGTGTCATTTTAAAGCTCTGTTTTTTGTCTTACTTTTTCACATGTTCTTATATATTTTTTTTATCTATAGTAAAAATGTCCAAGCCAGAAATTGACGAGGCACATTTGCGATCTTGTTTACTGTTTTTGTTCGACAAAGGATTAAAAGCAAAAGAAGCTACCCAGAGCATTTGTGATACATATGGCGACATATTGAATAGTCGAAAATGCCATAGATGGTTCAAAAAATTCAAAAGTGGCGACAGAGAGTTAAAAAATAAACCAAAGTCTGGACGACCTTTAAAAATCGACGATGACGCATTAAATTCTCTGGTAGAATCTGATCCTCGAAAAACAATAAAGGAATTATCGCTAGACATCGGCTGTCCCTGGTCGACAGTAAAAAACTATTTGAAAAGACTTGGAAATAAACATAGACAGGGAATTTGGGTACCACACGAGCTATCGCCGACGGCCTTGGAACAACGGGTAACCATTTGTGCATCGCTATTGTCCAGGTATGAAATCGATCCATTTTTGAAAAGGATCGTTACTGGGGATGAGAAGTGGGTCCGCTACAACAACCCGAGAAGAAAAAAACAGTGGCTTTCTTTAAATCAAGTACCTGTTTCTACCCCTCGACCTTCATTAGCCTTGAAACAGGTCCTTCTTTGTGTTTGGTGGGATATTTTGGCGCAATTCGCTACGAACTATTAAAACCTGGCCAAACTTTTACAGCAGAGCTATACTGTGTACAGTTAAATAGATTAAAAGCGTGATTAATATTGTACAGCTTTTGTTAAAATATTTTTTTTCACCAAATAAAAAAAATGACATTTCTTTAGACTTTACCTAATATATAATCTTTATTCTTCAGACGTTTCCTTGATAAATATAAAAAGTTTGTAACAAGTAGGATTTATATTACGTATATGGGGTCCTTAATTTACCACATCGGCAAAATAAAATCTTCATTAGAAGATATGATCTTTTTCTACTTCTCTAGCAACATTTTACAGCCTCTTTCATAAATATTAAGAGGTTTGGAGGCAAAATATTAAATTAGTGCATTTAAATGTCCTCATAATGTATTTTAAAAAAATCCGCAATTGTAATTGTATCGATCTGAAAAGATTAAAGTCAGGTAGGGCGATTTCTGAATTATTTGGAGCAGGGTGATGAGTTTAAGACCTTTAAAATGAATTATTCCCTTGCAATCTCTCTATGTAGATAAAAGATATTTTTGTATAGTTGGGCTTAGGGGTTGTTATTGGTACCTGACTTTTTGATAGCCATTAATTTTTGGGCTCTCGATTGGGGTATCGTACCCATTTTTCATTTACAGCTATCAGGTCTGGGTAAAACGTTGATCTAGATTCCATTTCCAAAAGATGTTCACATGTGTTTATTCGATCGCCTAGATTATCTTCACTTAGCCCAAATGGTATCCATTTTCTTTGCATCCATTTTTTAAGATGCCTTTGAATACTCGAAAATGTGTTTCCAAGATAGTTCGAATCAAAATTTCCTTATCGAAATTTATAAAACCATGTTTACACTTGCGAACATTAAACTATTTTAGTAGGAACTGTTGCAGTCTCTTTTTTAAAATAATGATAAAGCATAAAATCTGGAATAAATTCTTCACTTGGTAAATAATAATCCATTATAAATTGAGTAGTTAAATTCGAATTTTATAAACCCCAATTTACTCTTGGTAAGTATGGTCACCCTAATAACAAAAAACACGACATTAAGGCGGCCGTCAAAGCACAACTAATTCCCGAAACGGTCACCGAAAACACTTTCTATACTATTAAATACTAATATTTTTATTTATACAGGAAACTCTCCTAAAGCACAGTATTTAATTATTGCGTTTAAGCTTTTTTTTGCATTTTATACAATGATTATAATTTAAATAATCTATCTATAACACACGATTTCTACAAATTATTGAGAATTAAGAAAAACCTTCTATAAGGCATATAATAAAAGCTTATAAAAGCAAATACAATATCTATATAAAGCTCTTAAATATTAAATAAAAATGATTGTAGCTACATTGGAACCCAATTTTTACGTATTTGAAGGGACTGATGATGAAAAAAACGTAATTAGAGGGAAAACGTAGATTCCGGGCACATAAAAGCGGGGTTTTACCGTATACGTAAACATTCACACATACTGCTCCAGAGAGCGCTCTCCGAATTGGAACTAGCTTGACGTGCTAACCAAAAACATTCACGACTTTATAATATATCTTGAAACACTGAATTAATACAGTAGTAGGTAAGATATTTTCTATTGTTCGTTGAAGAAGAGTTTAAAAAAAAAATCAAAAGAAGACCTATTTAAAATGCCTCTTTATTAATAATCGAGATTGAAGAAGAGCAATGGAGTAAGTACTACAGCTTTTTCAGAATGAACGAAAACCTCTAGTTATTATTTAGCATCCCAAAATATATCACAAATAATTAGAACCCAGAATTAATGTCGTATTCTATAAATGAAACTCAATCTCAAATTTTCTGTAAACTGTAAACCGACCATATAGATAATAATTCTTTTAGATGTAATCCGGTTTTCAGGGTTAGAATTGCCTTGATTGTATTTTCATCTCAATCCATTTCCGAACTCTCATTAACCTTCTCATCTTCATAAAGGAAATGCTCTGTAAATGGTGAAAAAGACGAACCGAAGATGAATATTTTTGGAATCGTGTTTCGAAAACGACGACAATAATTCTGGGTACCATGAATATTTTAGACACAGTTCGTGGTTCTAAACAACTATAACTAATAATGTACTTTCAGAACAAAAGCTACAAGATAGGTAGCTGAAGATTTATTTCATCTTTACTAAAAATAAAATGTAGTAAGCCTCTTGAAAGTAGTATAAAAATATGGACGCATAGTTCTTAACATAAATACTACACCTTAAGATCGTAAAGATCTATGAACAAAGAGTTGTAGGGGTCAGAAGTAGATAAATTTTAATAGAATTTATAAAGAAATTTAATTCGATTCTACAAATGGAAATAATGAATTTAAACATTTAAAACAAAAAAAAGACAAATAATGACTAAGATTTTGATTCCTAAATAAAAATATATAAATCAAAAACAAGCAATATATTTGAAAGAAAAAATTAAAACGAACACCAAGACAAACAAAAAAAGGATTTTTTAAAAATGCTGTTAAAAACCACAAGGGATGAGAAATACACTAATTCGCATAACACGGAATTTTACTTACTAGCAAGTAAGCTATGTTGAAAAATATGTCTAAGGGCTGAAAATCCACTAGTCCTATGAACATTTCTTCATTCATGAAAATGATCAATTATTTACAATGCATAATTAGAAGTCATATCAGAGACATGCCGTGCGTATCAACTCTTCAGACCAATGAATCGAAGATGGAAGACGGATATCCTTCTCGAAGAGATTAGTTGTGGATTTAAAGGCACGCTCTATTGACATCACTAACAAAATACCGCATAAATCGAGGGATTTCAATCATCTAATACCAAAACGATTAGTCTATTAAGCAGCAAGTGTACAAAACAAATATCGCAAATTTCATCTGCGGCGTGCTTTAATCAAATACACATATTTGGAACGAAACTTAACACAAACACACACATCAGCAAAATTCGCCAAGGGCAAAATATTAATTAGGTAATTAATTACGTTAAGATGTTACCACAAGTGATATGTAATCAGCTATGTAGTGTCAAAATAATATATTAAAGAAAAAATACCACTAACGTAGTTGTCTCCTATCGTGTCCGTTGTGTTAGTTGAGTTTGAAGCGTCTGTCTCAATAAACTAAACAAAGAAAAATATATAAGTGCATCTGGTATCTCTAAATGTCTAATTTTAACCTTAAAATGGATTAAGTTTTCAAAGCGATGTACAAGTTTTGATAAAAAATGCAGATTATTTGTTGCAGTGTTGGTAGACTTGCCTTGACGTAGAAAATAATTTTTCTTGAAAGTGTTAAAAAATAATAGTGATATGCTCATTTAGCTTTCGTATTCGCCGCACATGGACTTTTTGCGACCTCATTCTGTTTCCGAATATTTTTTTATTTATTCCGAAGATTATTTCAGAACCGCTGAAGGATATAAAGGCTCGTATAAAATATAATTTTAAATTTAACTTTATTTTAGGCATACAAGTTGTAAAATCTGCGAGTTTTTCGGGATAAAACTCGTCGATTCGGGCTTTTTTTTATTAAAAAGTTTAACCAAACTCCAATAGAGTGATTGGATCAAATCCCAAATGTATTAATCGAACGGGTAATTGGGAGAAACCACGCGATTTCGACAGAAGTTTGACTCGATGGCATTATTTTCGAAATTAGTTCCCGGAAAATCGTAATTACGAAACATAAAATATATGCGATACGTTGGCCGAATATGGAAAATTCTCGGAAAATTTGTCGTTGTTCAACAAACATAACTCTCAAGCACTCAATTATTCCGGAAAAAATAATATTTTCCAAATGAATATATTGCGATGTCATATTTTCTTTATATTTAGTCGCATGACAGGAAATAAATAATACATAGCGAATCCTGAAATAATAATATATATTTATTATCGTCTTTATGAAAGCTAAGAAATTGCAGCGCTGGCATTTTATTGAATGTAGAAATAAAATAAATTGCAAAAAACTACCCGGTACTTTCCTTTGGGACTTCTGCGAATAAACCTGGAAGAAACGGCAGCACACGTGCAATCCGGGTTGTATCTGATATTTATTTTCTCATTTATTTTGCCGCGTTCATTTTTATAGAATACTTCAGAGGAATTTTCCTTTTTTCATAATTGAAACTGACTGAGCGAAAACATCTTGCAATATACGAGTAAATAGTTTGCGCACATAAAAAGTTACAGAAGAAGTATAAAATATTATTTGTATCAGATGTGATTAAATCGGAGTTTTTAAAACTTTAAATCGAATAAATCCCAATTTTACGTAAAATTATGCTTTCAGTTGAATAGATTATGGAAATCCTTGGCTTATGTTATCGAAAAATCTCTTTGTACACGCTCTGCTAAAAAAATCTTTCAATGCGATGGTAGTCCGCGAGAAATAAGATGTTTTCATGAATTTTTAGTTTGATGCTTGAGGTCATTTAAAGATCAAACTACGAAGAAGATCTATATTTTTTTAACCCTGTTTAACATTTAATTTAATTCACCCTCAGCAAGGTCGCCAAAGATTTAAAAATAAACATCGAATGATTCAATCTTTATTTAACCCGAAATAAATCGCGTATATTATAAATTTGTTCGTTGGAAATTTGTAAGTATCTTTTGCCTAGAACTATTGTTTAGCATTATTTTTATGCAATAAAATTTATATTATTGTAAAGAATAAAATGTTAAAACCAGAAACTGATGAAGAATACATTTTTGGATCAGGGATTGAATGGCAACAAAGCCTCTAAAGCTAATAAATAAATTTATGTTGAAATGCTGACAGCACCTATATATTGATTTAGGTTTTAAAGGTTCTAATCGGTAAATAGGAATTTAATAAATGCACCTGAACTTGGACAACCTTCTAAATTTGATGATCGATTAACCATTGAGAAATTATCCCAGAGACTCAAATCTCCAAAGTCCTCTGTACAGTCACATTTGCTATAAAAAAATAGAATGAGAATTTGGATACTGCACGTACTATCCGAAGATAGCAAAAATGAGTGAAGAAGCACATGCAATTCTTTGTCGTCGAGACAAAGAATTCGACCCTTTTTACACCAAATTGTATCTAAAGATAAGCAATGCATTATTTACGATAGTATAATTCGAAAAAGGCAAGGGCGTAGACGATCCTCTAAATTTTATGATGACATATTGAGATCCCTGGTTGAGTCGGATCCTTTATTAACCACGAAGGAACTACCGCAGAGACTCAAATCTCAAAAAATAGCAATTCTTTCTTGCAGAGAAAAAGAATTCTACCCATTTTAAATAAATTGTAAGTGAAGATGAAAAATGGATCGTTTACGATAAAATAAGTGGAAATAAGCATTGACTTTCACCTAATAAAACTCCCCTTTCGATCCCTAAGCTTGATTTAACACCACTTCAAAGAGTTCTCTTGTTCATTTAATAGGATGTAAGAGGAATTATTTCATTACTAATTATTAAAATTATGATTTTCACTGTCGACAATTGGAAAAATTAAACGAGAAAATGAAAATCAAAAGTCCAATTTTGTTTAACAGGGAGGGAATAATTCTACACCACGATAATGTATGACCTCATAAAGCAAGAATGACCCAATAAAATTCAGGGGTAAAATTGAGAAGGTTCTGCTACACCCTTCATATTTCCCAGAACTTGCTCCTTCCAAATACGTTTTCTTCAGATCCATGGAGCACACTTTAAACAACACAAACGAGTAATTTGATTCCAAGATTGATTATTTTTAGAAAGCAATTGAAAAAAACAAAAGAAAGATAGGAAACAGTTCCTAATAATGATAGAAATTATGTTTTATAATAATATGTAAGAGAAATATGAAAAAACATTAATTTTATATTCATAAAAAAATGCGCGATTTCTTTCGGGTCCCCCTAATATTATTAATAACGTATATAAATACCTCACAGAATCAGATATTCAAATAAGTGAAGTAGCATATAAACGTTGTAATGCTAAGAGAAGAAGTTCTAGAAATACGGCTGCAGTTGAAAACTTGGCGTACAATTGGTATTAGAATTTTAAATAAATAAAAAATGATCAAAAGCTGCAGACAAGATGTTAATAAAATGGTTGTAAATAGGATGGAAATTATTTTTTTTAATACCCGGGATTGCCAGAGCATCGCTCGCTGTTCACTAGTTGCAGAAAACGTGGTAGACTTAGTTTAGCTAGTTCGAAATTATTGCCATCTTTGATTTTGACTAAAATATGACTACTTTTCAAGCTGCTCAGAGTAAAACTCAAAATTTTCCACTAAAATAAAATCCTTTACTTAATTTATTGTAAAACCCACGATGGTTATAGTAGCAGATGTTTTAATGAAATCTTAGAAACTGTCCATTAAGATTGTGAATCTAAACACGGCGTATTCTTTTCTGATTCCCTAAACTTCTTTAATATATAATAATAATAATTAAATACCTCGATTTTCTTTTGTGACATTAAAAATACATACGTTGAATATTTAAACCTTAAAATTATGTGAGCTGAATCGATTATAAATTTGTTATTAAATTATTTATATCGAAATGTTGTGTTTAATCCACTACAAAGTCTGTTACATTGAGGTTTTACTGTTTCAGTAGTTTGACGTAATTATTTTAGAACAAAGAAATGTGGACAACCCCTGTTCTATACTGTCAAAGTTTGGCGCATACTTTTTGGCCTTTTAAACTCTTCATAACTAATGAAATTCATAAAATTATTTCAGCATTGTTTTTCAGTTTTTAAGGCCTAGTTTTAAACGCATGCGTTATTATTAAATAACAATATGGAATAGTTCTAATATCTGGAATAGTTTTAATGAAGTAATTAAAAACATAAAGATACCGCAGGTAAATTATTAAATAGTGTACAGCGAATCATTGATCCAGAATTTTTCAAAAATCGTTCATAAAAATGACGATTGAGTGAGAATATCATTTAATTTATTTTTCAGTTTCATGACTAATATTAAATAAACACCATCGATCTATAATTATATAAGATAGATCAGGGAATATCAAGAATATATATTTTTTGGTCACACAGTATTGGAGATTCAAACGTAAATAACTTAGTTAGAGCATGGTGACGAGAGTCTTAGCACCAGACATATGTTTGCTATAGCATGTGAAAGGTTATGTTTATATATGTGTGTACTAACCGTGGGGAATGTTTGTGCTACATCTCCGTCGGCAGTGGGGGGCGCCAGACCCGGAGGGTAGGGCGTAGCCCCCGTGTCCAGGGACCCATGCTGTTGCGGGGAGGTCCGTGGGGGCTCTGAAATAAAAACAAAAAATAAAATAATGGCTTCAGTCAATTAAGTAGTGCAAATGACAATTGCAGCAGCCAGACAGGCGTCTGCAGGAGACGTTGAACTCCACTGCAACTCTACGGACAATGTATCTCGAGGAATTAATGCGTCCTAGATATATTTTAAATAAAAAAAAAATATTTTGTTACTAACTAAACTGACATATCAACATAATATTACAGTATATAATGCTCCCTAATTAATTTCATTATTGAACTTAATTATTATTGCAGGAAAATGCTAGAATTTCCACAGGAAAATGTGTTGAATGAATGACATTTACAGCGTGACTATTGAAATAAAAATAGATTTTCTAATGAATGGATGTCTAATTTAGTAACAATGCGAACATACCGACACAATAATGCTTCACAAAAATATATGATACAATGAAATATTTTCCGTATAAAAATATCCAAATTTTCCGAGAAAAATAACAAATTGAGCTGATATGTTGAACCGTGTCTGGTTCTATACGAGATAACAAAAATATATCCTAGAATAAAAATATTCTCATATTATATAGAATTTATTATTCGCCTATTTCAGCGGACGATTTCTCTGAAAGCGTAACGTTCACGTGTATCGTTCAAAAAAGTCGGACCGTGGAAAATAAAAAGTTGTCGGGAATGATAATAGAAAACTAAATTGAAAGGAAGTTATAAATTATGTACAGACGTGCCAGAGCCAATTTTCTTTTCTAATAAAAATAAGCCTGTAGCGTGTTGATAATGGTCGTCAAATATGAAACAAATTTATTGCATTTCAGGTACAAATTTATCGCTGAAATGAACCACCGGACAAATGTGGTAATTGCTGTGTTTAATTGATGATGTTTCATGTGAAGAGACGCTTTGAAATATGAGACAATGGAAGACATATAATTTTACGATGTCGTGAAATGGTTACCACGATCATTATTGACGTCATAGAGTTTAAAATAATGCACTGTGTTAGTGCATTATGGATGTAACTAAAGAGAACCACAGGTAAATTAATCGTTAAGACAACGTTTCTTGCTAGTGATCTCTCAAAACATCACAATTAAATAATTGTTCGTCGGAAAAGTCGGAAAAGAACATGTTCGTCGGAAAAGTTTTCAGTGCTCAAAGTGGTGAGACAAGGCTGTACACTCTTCCCTAACTTATTTAACTTATACGAGAAGTATATTACGAGAAAAGTCCTTGAAAACTAGAAAGGAGGATTTAAAATATCGGGAAAACAAATTTTCAATCTAAGAAACGATATCACATCGATTGCTACCAACGACGAAGAAATGGGCGAATGATAGTAAGAAACTTGGACTCGAGATCAATATTATTAAAGCCAAGCTCTTGATAATCGATAGAAATAATTAGTTATCCAAATCGGCTGGAGACGATCTCCAACGATCTGGAGAGGGTTGAAGAATTTCTATATCTCAGATCACTACTTACGAGTAACGCTAGTTGTGATCTAGTAATGAAAAGGCGAAAAAGGATGGCTAAAAATGCGATGCCAAAGCTATCGATAATTTGGAAAAAACAGGGGGATATTTAAAAAGGCAAAAAACCTTTAGTACAGAGTCTGGTGTTCTCAATTTTTACTTACGGGCTGAAAATCTGAAGCATAAAGGAGAACACGAAAAAGAAAATTGTGAAAATTGTGTGATGCTGGTGACGCCTGCTAAAAATACCATGGGGACTGCTAAATCACATCGTGTCTGTCCTGAAAGAAATGGGGAACAATAAAGATTAGTGACTTTCTACTACATGTCTCAGAAAGATTCTTCGATACTTAAAACATCTTGCTAGGAGAAACGATAGCCTGAAGAAACTCTTCACGCTTGGAAAGGAGCAGGGGACACACAGATTCAGAGTGCAGTGGATTCTGGAGAGTCAAAATAGCAACTGGACCAAAAACGACTAAATTCATAATTCTGGACCTCCAAACCTGGTCCAGTTGCGAATGTTGCGGAGTCACGAAACCTTTTTTTCCCCAGCCTTTCTTTATCATCCATTTTTCAATGCAAGCTCGTCTGCTGAAGTCGGTACTCTGATTCACCAATGATGTATCCGAAGTGCTCATTTTTTTATTATTTTTCCTGGTGTCCAGTAGCTCTTTCTTCCTGTGAAGAAGTTGAAGTACGGTTGTATTCCGTTTATGGAATATAAATTCATTTTGTAACGTGGGTACAGCTCATCTCTGGTTTTATCTAATCACACTAACATGGCAACCTTCTTTCGGCTATTACGTCCTTCTTCAGCATTTTGTAGACACCTGTCTTCCATTTACTTAAAGCCCATAAAGAACCATTTTTCTTGTAGTGTTTCAAGGGTAGAACTTAACTATTTGAAGCCATTGAAGCATAAGATCCATCTCCGTACTTTTATCGCATAGATAACATTGAGAATGTCATTTTAATTATAATATTAAAAGAATTTTCAGATGAATTTAAATCTGCGGATTGCAAATGGACTAGTTTAATTTATCAATATTTCAAACTACGGCCATCCCTTGATTTACGCGCATTTTTACTACAACTAGAGCGGTTTATAAAACCGAGTTCCCTAGCCAAGATCAATGAAAGGTGGACTACATTAACTCTAGTCCTCTATATTGGAAAGCTAGACATCATATCTACATTTAACCCTTTGGTTGGGACAGAGCTAAACACGAATCTACATCTGTACGCGGCGCCGTTTTTTACTAATCTTATTAGAAAACTATGCAACCGTGTGAATTATGATACGTTATATCATCTCAATTAAAAAAATAAACTAGATTCGTAATCATAAATCGAATTGATTTAAAATATCAATCGCGTAGTATACGATTCATGTGTACATGAACGTCTATGGCTCCGCAGGGAAGGGTAGATATTATATTAAACATACCATTTATGATATTTTCACGAAGGTTGATGAAGATAGAGCTATTACAATTTCAGAAATTTGGAAAAAAAAATATAAAATTGTTCTGATTTTATACGCGGTTTTTTTGGACCGTATCGCTTTTTTTTAAGAGTTTTATAACGCTGTTTTTTTTTATGGAACATGCCTAGCAGATGAATCGAGAGATGGGTGTATTCTGCTCCTTTCTATGAAGTCTATCGACTTCTCGCTCACATTATCCTGCACATTTCTATATATTTTTGGATGGAAGTGGTGAGAGAAACACTTTACTTTGTTCGGATATATGATATGTGTCGATCGGATGATGAAATTCTATATATTCTATAAATCTCAAACTGTAGATCCGTTGGTATATTATATGTAAATATTTCACTTTTAGATTAATGATCCCTATACATTTTCCTGCTTTTCCTAAAAATTTACAAATAATATAGTTTTTGGGATAAACGATAACAGTATCATTACAAATATTATAAAACATATATAAATGGATAATTATATATGATGCCATTAGTTATGGACGTAGACGACCATCGGGCTCTTTCACCATGGCTGATACAACGATCTTCCTTGAACCCAGCTATACATGAATACATACCTTATTGCAACAATGCACTTTCTACCGCATTAGTTGCAACCATCGCGTGTTTTATTCTAACAAGACTATTTGTGAGACAATGGGATATGTATAAAATTGGCATGGTACCAGGCACTTACCCAGGGTGCGGAATACGACGGGCCCGCTCCTGTACTTGCGTCCGGCGCTGACAGCAGCTACTGTCAACTGGTACTGAGTGTCAGCTTGCAGTCCGGTGAGGGTTACAGCACCACTGTTGCCAGCCACCACAGCGACCACCCTGAAACTAACACCAGTCATTTAACTTGACGTGGACAAATGTGTGTTAATGAATGGTTGTGACGCAATTTGGCATATCATTTATTATCCGACGCGCTGAAAATATTATACTTTAATATATTTTGTATTATAAAATGAAGTTGTATTTGGTATTCAGTCGTGCTTTTCACACCAATCGCTTTAGCTTTCCGCAAATTGGTTTGGTGTTTATTTATAACGAATCACCAAGTGGGACGTGCCCTATATTAAGGTTTTGCAATGTGAACTATTTGGCCCCCTAGAAGGATTCAAGGGATTTTTGGGAAAACATGAAAAATGTGGGTCATAGATTATATCAACAAAAATTTTTAGTCAAAACTGCAATTTTTCTTACTTTTCAGGCTCGATTATTTAATTTTTAAGAGATCCTCATGTTTTTTATATTATTACTATGAAAAATTAAACAAAAGTTTATAAAAATGATTTAAATATTTACTTTTAACCCTTTAATCGCCAAGCCAATTATATGGATTTTTACCGTACGCCCCATTTTCAATCATAAACTTCAAATAAAATGAAACGGCTATGAACTAATTTTCATTTAAATATATTATATTTATTCATAAATAAATTCGTTGTAGCGTTAGCCGTGGCGTGGTGGTTAGACCGATTTCGCGTGCCTGCACGCCGTGGCGTCTGAACGGTTAATAAGAATTAACAGCAAAATATTCTCACATTAGCAGATACAATTAATACTTGAACTTACAATAATACAAGTATTAAAATATGTGGATAGCCTCTTAGTTTGGACAGAAAAATAGTCCATAAAAATCATTTCTTTTCCAAACCCAAGAAAATCTTCTTAAATGTTCGATTATAATTAATAATACACTGATACAGTCAACCCTCCTATTACAAAGAATTTGAGACTATATTATAGAAAAATCGTGTTATATAAACTAAAGGCACTCACACAAAATTTGGGAAGCGGGCTTTTTATTTTATTTTTTAGATAGAACGAAATCACGTTGATCATTTTTGCATTCGTGTATTTTAAATGACCTTTTTTAATGTCAATGTCACATATTATTTTTTATTGTCAACCAAACGGCATGATTTCGCGCTGAAATACATTACATATATATTTACAAAATTTGTAATTTGACCTTAAAAATTACGTTCTAGGAGGGAGCGGTATAAAAGCGACTATTAAACTTGTTATAGAAAACCGCGCTATAGCAAAAAGCGTTATAAAAGGGTTTATTGTATTTAACTTGAAGTATATTCGATTATCATATAAAATCAGATAAAAAATATTACAAAAATTACCTAGTAGATTAACCTTTAAAAATAAAAAAAATATTAAAATCCTATCTCTACATAAATATAATAAAGCTCTTGCTAAAAACCCTTACAAAATTTAAAAATAAAAATCTCAATACCATCCTGACTACTCACAAAAATATTATAATCTTCGACTCTCAAAATCAGTAATTTCGTAAATCAGTAAATCCATACTCAGTAAATTAAAAAAATATATATAAACCCCAACCAGACCCTCTCCCCATAATAACCTTCAATCGAGTCTTCTAAATGAAATCTGACTCTTTTAATCCATCCGTCACAGTGGCTCGAAAACAACCGCGTCATCCGAAGGGGGTATCTCAGATACCCCAAGCATTTCAAATAAAGATATTTATGGATTCTTTTAAAAACGGCTTATATTAAGATTTAAAATGCTTTTTTATGATATATTTCATAACTTGGTCGATATTTTGAACTTTTAAGCTAATTAATATGACGCTTTAATACCAACGCTCTCGGCGATGTCTCGCCGCAGACTGAGCTATCGGATGCGAGCGAAAAAAAACATTGCGCCCGTGGCAACAGAAACTAATATGGTGGTTTTTAATTTTTTTTGCAGACAATAAAGGTCAATGATTATTTACAACATTCATTCTTTTGCCGATCCACATAATTAACAAAACGTATATAATTAAAATATAAAATGCGAATTAAACTTAAATAAAAGAAAAGAGACCAAGCCCTAAAATATTGAATCAGGGACGAGGTAAATTAAAAATTAAATAAAAATGAAAATTAAATGTGAAGATAATGTTTAGATTGAATTAAAATCGTGTTAAATAAATATTACATTTTTTCAGATATTCCTTTAACTTATCGCCAAGGTATATAGATAGGGATATAGTATAGTAGGTCGTCTATTAAAAATTAGACCTTAAAAAAAGATTAATTATTATATTCCAAGAAAAATAAAACAAGGTTGAAAACCCCTGCTCCAATGATACTGTTGCTATATTTAATTCAGAAGAAATTAATGACAGCGATTTCCATTGATTTTCAAGGCTTAAAAAATACAATAAATGCGGGATTATATAGATATTTGATATTAGACCAGGGCAATAAAAGAATCAACGATAGATCCGAGTTCTACTGCATCTTAAAAATAATTATGTATTTTTAATAATTGATAAACAATATTCATAGTATTTTTTAACGGAGAAAAAAATAAATTCATATTAAAATTAATGCTTTTCCCTCAAATAAGTTCATAATTTTTATTTTAGGATTGTTTTATTTCATTTTCTGCCATATACCTTTCAGTCATTATGAAGAAATTAGGAAAGAGAAAGCACAATAACAGGAATGTGTCAAAATGTGATTTATTGCGTACTCAGAGTTTTAATAAAAAAAAAATAAGGCCAAGTATTATTCTAATTATATTAGAAATATGTCATCATTCATTTCTACATAGTTATGATGATTAGAGCTTAATTATTTTTTTTAATCCAATAATTTGTCATATAATCAGATGAGAGTAAAATATCTAATACTTCCGAGTATTCAATAGTTGTCAACCCCTGTCATGGAATTGACTTTAAATGCAACATGTACGAGCTTTATTAGGGAAGGAGTCAGTATTGATTTATTTGGCTCGAACACGATGCATAAAACAGACGATCCATCATTGGATCCGGGATGATCTATTATTTACCGTCGAGACTAGGTCGCCGTTTAGGCGACAGGATTAGAGCCGACCGGAAATAGACGGACTGCCCTCGTTCCGTTAATTCGGCGGTCGACCGGAAGCGGAAAACGGATTGCTACAATGTGGAAATGAAAATATATATTGCCGAATGAGATTCGTGGCTCATTCGATTGAACAATAATTCATATGGAAAATTATACGCGAAACAATATTGTATGCGTTCCATTGTTTATTTAGCTTTTCAGACGACACGCAAAACTACTCTCGCTGAAATAATAAAACGAAAAATTGCCACGTCTACCCCCCAGAGTGTTCATTATCGCTGCAACTGCTTGCCTCCGTTCTATACGGATGAGTGTACAGTCAGATGCAAAAAATAATAAAACGGACCACAAAACAATCTCAAAATTAAATTAAAATGCAACGATATTAAATATCTCATTACATTTATATCCTGAAAAATATTTCATATGATCCAGATGTTTTCAATCGTTTTTTTTTAATAAAAAAATATAATTAATGTTGAGATGTATACCAGTGGTGTACGGTGGTGTTGATTTTGGGTATGCTGAAAGAGATTTTTTTAATGAATTTTATTAAAGAAAGAATGGAATTATTATATAAATAATAATAAAATTTATTAAAAAAAAACTGTATTTTTTCGTTATATATTTTTTCCACATTCAGCACACCCAACATCAAGTCCACCGTACGCCACTGATGTATACATGAGTTGCGTTTATTTAAATTGTTTTCGGCCTTTATGTTACTGTTGGGACCTAATTGATTGTCGATATACGTCTTGTATTGGATACACCCCTGCCGTGTATGCAAATTTATTAATTAATTACATTTTATATTCAGGGGAACGGGCCCGACACCGTAATTATGAAACACGATGGCCTCGTGTGTGTGCAGAGAGCTTTGCAAACATCAACACTGAAATTATTTCCGCTCTGCGCGGATTGCTTTATCATTGCAATTATATTGATTAATATGATACCTAGCCAAACCGAATAAAATAATTTATTAAATAATATTATTCAGAAAGGGTTTGGAGATTTGAAGCACTAGGGACTGTGATGACAGTGCCGGATTTCTTACGAACATGTCCAATTATGTCTAGACAGCTTGTCGTTTCTTTTCATCATGTATTTCCTTGTAATAGGCAAGTGCTTGCTGAATAAGGCGATTCACCTTCGAAGATCTGTCAGTGTCTGAGTTCATATATATATATTTATTTTATTTTTTTCCCTCTTGCGGTCGTCTGTATCTCTTTGATTATAGATCTAAACCAGGGGTGAGCAACTTGCGACCCGCCACACTTTCTCGTGCGGCCCTTTAACCGCTTAGACGCCACGGCGTGCAGGCACGCGAAACCGGCTAACAAACAGCGCCAAGACAAACGCTACTACGAATTTATTTATGAATAAATATAATATTTTTAAATTAAAATAAATGCAGATACATCTTTTAAAGGCAATGTGATTGTTAGAATGTCGATATGTTTAGCCGTTTCAT
>JAGXCT010033681.1:0-18853 GCA_022495035.1 Philopotamus ludificatus | reverse complement strand
CGTTATAGGGGAGGACGTTTTCGGAATTTTTCTTATAGTTTACTGAATTACTAATTTTTTACTCATTTGACAAATAAATAAATATTTTTTTAAAAAGTATAAAGAAAAATATTACATATCCCATATAATACAAAATAAATATCATGGATCATTTCTATATAACATTATGTAAATTTGTTAAATGAAATATGTACCATTTTTTTTCATATATTATGTGTTTTTTTGACGAATACCCTTGATATCTTCGCTGTATAAGTAACTATATTTAGAGCTTTCAAATTTTGGCATATATTGATAATATATTAAAACATTTTACCATCCATCGATTACCTAGAATAAAGGTGAGCCAAACTTCTGCTAATATAAAGAACGTGTCAAATAACTTATGATTGGAAAATATGAGCTACCCCTGTCAAAACTTTGTGATTAATCGGTATTATATAAATTGACCCTAAAATTAAATACAGATGGGATGCCGTAATGTTAATATATGCAGAGCTCCGAAACTCCGAACGCAATATCACTAAATATATTATATAACTTCAAAGTGATTTCGTACATTTAGCCCGAAAAAAAAATTGGGCCATTGTTCAAAATCACCGAAGGGAACAATTAAGTGTTTCCGTAATTGACAGTAACTGATGTCGTCTCGCGAATTTCAGTTTTATGAAATTAAGTGAGACGGCGCAAGTTTTCTCAAAAAGGCTCTTCGCAAATTTAATTGAACCGGTTGACAATAATGGCGACGGACCCCTGAAAACTTAGGGCTTCTTTCATCGCTGCACTTACTTTAATTAAATTACTTGTGATACACATTTTTAATAATATTCTGTGGGAAAATATCCGGAGCCATTATTAGGCTTTGGAAAAATTCACTTAAAACAATTCTGCACATGTCGGTCGTTGCAAAATCGAAATGAAATGTTATTTTAAAATATATAAATGTACTTTCATTGTCCTTTATAGTTGGGTTGCAGGTGGCACACTGAACGTATCAACCGAACGACTCTCATTTGTTTCCAATAGAAAAATGCTTCACATTTAAGATCATTTTCTCCAATATTTCACAATTGAAGCGATGCACCATGTGCACTTTCTAGTGACGACCCCATTCCATGTAACGATCGTAGATATTTCAAAATTACATTCAAATTTTTCATTCTGTTCGAATTCAGAATGAAATAAAACATATTTTGCTTTAAATTTGTTTTTAAGATGAGAAAATTTAGAAAGTAATGCCGCTTACTCTTTTGCGTGGTACGGCGCAAACGATGTTACTTTCCAATCTTCTCTCCTCGCAAAGATATTTAATACGAACACCGCAATTCGTATGAAATAGTTAAGCGAAAATATTAATAAAATACAATGTGTGAAATTAAAAACTACGCTGCCAAGTTTCTATTCGTTTTCATTTCAGCGCAAGATAAATTTTCTCAGACGTTTTCATCTTAGTCTTTCGCCGGAAGCGTAACATCTGACCTCGTATGTAACCCCGTTCTTTAGATGAACCAAAAACATTCCACGGGTTTATCCATAAATCGCAAAAAATACAAATATTATATTCTCATCGTATATTTTTTTTGTATATTATATATTTAAAAAGAAATAATTTAATAATAATATTTGAAATTGCTATATAAATTACTTTATACTTTGTACTTTGGTTTAATTGTGCCACAATATAGCTAAAACACTTTTCTAAGTATTAATATGTACTATTACAAAAAAGTAATTATTAAACCATTTTTGTTTAGGAAATTCTTACTAAACTACCTCCTTAAAACAACAAATATCCTATTATGATTATCTATATAACCGCTGATATTACTATATATGGTATTTATGCTGCTAAAAATAACAAGACAATAAGTTAAAACAACTAAAAATTAATTAACTATTCGCGGGAAAAATAAATTCAAATCGAAGCCGAACTAAAAATGGAAGAACCCGTTATTTTGTCGAAACGAAAACCGGAGCTCAACCGTAAAACAATATTTGTTTATTTCGGTTTGGTAATAAAAATAAAAATCCATATACTGATTTATGCAAAATTAAAAGGGCCATCTCGATTTAAATGAAAGTTAGAGATAACTTTCATATTTTTTTAATTACAAATAAATCAGGACGTAATTTTTTAAAACCGTTTTTTTTTATTTCGTTTCGGTTCAATAAAAAAAATAACGAATTTTTCGGATTTTCTCAGCTCGAGTGATTATTTTTAAAATGCTTTTGTCAGCGATTTAAATCGAGAGACGCTAAAAACCAATTTTATTTTCGGAACGAAAAGCCGGAGCTGAATTAAAAAAAATAACGGTTCATATCGGTTTACTACACATTTTTAAACCATTTAATTAATTAAAAAGTATTACCCCGAGTTGAACTAAGAACTAAAAAAACATTTATTTTCTGGAAAAAACCGGAAACAAACTATTGTAATATATATTTTTTAATTTAAAAATAATAACTCAAAGCCCTGAAATAAATATATCAAAAAATTGGCATACTTCCATTGTTTATATACGCATTTGTTTCGTTTAATAAATCTATGAGTTACTCTCATTATATTTTTTTTACAATTTAATTAATATTGGGAAAATGAATAAGAATCATATATAGGGTTTGATCTGATAACCGATTAAAAAAAAGATATTATTTTTTTAAATTAAATAAAACGAAACTTAATTCTAGTTGTTTGCTTTTGTTTAAATATAATAAATATTTGTTTAAATAAATATCTTTTGTTTAAATATGTTAAAAAAAATTAGTGAAAAAATAAATTCTTATATCTGAAATTTTTGAGTTCAGTTTTTAAAATTTTATATGGTCAAAAAAAAAATGAATGAAAATCATTAAGGTAATATTTATTTTAAATTTAAACTACGTATATTTTCCCGAAATCAAGTTGTATGTATAACATTTCGAAACTTTGATTTGCTCGATTTCTCTCTACTACACAAATTTCATATTCCTTCGTACTCTCGGCAATCAGACATAATGCATGGAGAACAGGCAGTAAAGATAACAAAATTTGATGTCGCCGATTCTGGCATAACTTCGGATTATCGTAATTGCTCCGAGTTTAATTTAAATCCGATGCCTGGAACACGAGAGCGGCTCCCTGCTCCGGGGATAATAAAACGGAAATCTTTCATCTCGAATTGTATCAGAAGTTGAGCCACCAGAATTTCAATACGATATGAATATATTAAGGCGTGTACTTTAAATCGTTTTTCTCAACCCTAATCCCATAAATCGCGTTTTGTAATTGTCAGTAGTAGGATTGTGGACACATGGGACGCGGTGGACCGCCAATGTCGATTGTTTGCGGATCCCTTGTACTCATTTGTTAGCCTGACTTGGCCATAAATCGAGCCGTGTTAGGTTCTCACTATTAAAGTGAAGATTAAGCGCAGTTAATCCTAGGCCAGATTAACCTATCGATTCTCTAATGCCTTCTTTAACCATCGCCACACGATTTAATTGGCTTAAGAAAATTGTTTTCAAAGCTGCACCACGGGATAAAATCATTAAAACAAAAATAATAAGAATATAGCTCTAAATCGAATCAATCCTGCAAATATTGATGAATGTTGTAAAGTTGACAGACAGACTGACGTATAATGTGGATGGTCGATTTCGGAAGAGATCGAATAAACAATCGCATGGGAGTGAGCCAATCTCGACCGGGTCCTTTGAACCTGACAATGAAATAGTTACAGCCCCGGTGATAAATGACTTGTCTGTCAGTGTTGTAAGGGCGGCTACGCTCCGCAGGGACACTTCGCCGACTTCGCACTGCTCCTCGGCGACAATTTGATATTCCCGATATTTGAGGTTATCGCTAAAAAAATGGCGGAACGAGCGTGTGTATGTGTCCGCCGAAAAAAACATCATATTGACAATGCGGAGATGTGCGGAGACAGCTGTGAATAACTTGGCCAAGTTTCTTCAATAATGTAAGTTTCAAGATCGGCGATGCGAAAACTTTTATCGGAATAATATGTGTTGTTGGAAATGTTTTATGGAAAATCATCGTCGTGGAAACGTTCATTAAAGATTAATAAGAAACTTGGTCGATTTGTTATCGTAAAAAAATGCAATAACTATTAAGGATCGTCTTAGATGAATACAAATATTCAAAAGAGGCGAATAATAAAAACGTATTTTAGCTACATAATAAATTGTAAAAGTTATAAATTTATATTTGATCCTAAGGAATCTCAAACTTCGATCACATGCAGAATAATACTATTCAGAGGATCTCGATTTTTAAGTCAGATAACACCAATTAATTTCGAGAGTATTTATTAACACATTCCTTACGGGGCGAATCGCAGTCTAACATGGGCTGAAGCAGGCTACATTCGCCGAAATTTGGTGAAACGTCGTTTTTCACAAAAAAAAATCAAAAACTCTTTTATTAATTATGTTATTGAGACGAAAATTTCTCGAACTTCAATATTTACCGGATAATTAATGCAAAAAAAATATATCTATTACCAGGGGAAACCAAACTTTTTGGAAACGAGCCGAATTGAGATTTTGTTTATAATTAATTAATGTATAAATAATAATTAATAAATATAATATAAATAATAAATAATGTTAACTAATGCTATGTATAGTATTCCTTCGGTGTCCCTCAATAGTGATAGTGTCAGTGGTTTATTTTAGTAGCAGGATGTTTTTAAAAATAAAACAACAATAGAAGTGGAGATGAAACAAATTCAGTTACGCTATATATTATGCAATGGGTAGGGACGCAGTTAAACTAAGAAAGGGTTAAGTGTGGTTTAAAGAATTGGTTAATTTTATTTATTATATGGAAGTTTTAATGTTGTAGGTCTATAAATGTCTAATAAACATAAAGTGATGATAAAAGGGTAATTGTCGAAGCAGATCTTAAATTGACAGTATGAGAATTAGCTCAATTTATCTCCTACATCAGTTTACAGGCATTTAAAAGAATTGGAAAGAGTGTCAACTTGGCAAATATGGGTACCTCATAAATTGACATAAAAGTAAAGATAATTCGTGAAATTTAAAATTAATAATTTCTCCTACAAAGAAATGGGTTTCTGTGAAAGTATTTCCGCAGGTTACAGAAAACTCCGATTTTATTTATTAAGATGTATGTTTTCTTTACCAAATCACTTTCGCATGTGAAGTGAATTTATTATCTTTCTAAATTAAATTTTACACAAAATATTGCATACTAAGTTAACTCAAAAATATAAAAAAAAAATTATATTGTCGATATAGGTAAAATTAAAAAAAAAATGATAATAATACTAGTATTAAAAATCTACAATAAATGATTTAAAAATATGTATAGTTGTTTTCAATAGGAAAAATAATTATTTTAAATAATAGCCCTTTCTTAAATTTAACCAATTTTGGTTAAATCTAGCTTCTACTCTTATTAATTTTATTTTAGAAATATATAAAAAACGATTTTCATTGATAAAATGAATTAGAAACATTTTTAGCGTTTGATTTGATATCCTATTCAATAAAAGACATTTATTTATAAATAAATAGAAAAAATCGTGGTTCGACTCTTTTGCTAAAAAATCTTTTGGGCTAATACGTCTGGCCATTAGATTTTAAAAGGTTAATAATATATAAAACATTGCAACATAAAATGAAACATATAGACTGAATGGTTAGAAGAATGTTGTTTATCCATTTATCTTTTTAACGCTGATTTTTGCTTCATAAAAAAACAATTCAATTATTGTTTTATCGTAATATCGACAATATTTCAACAATGAAAAATTTTCAGCCAGTCAACACGGATTTGAAGAAATGTCTTATGAAAATATATTTATGTTTAAATTTAAACGAGATTATTTTACGTAAAAGTCCATCTTTCGATTGTATTTGACGACTGTATTCTTTTACAAATTTTGTAAAAGCTTCAAAAATATTCCTAGAAATGGTTATTGCGTCTTAAGTGTATCGAAATAAGATTGGTTTCCATCATAATTTCATTTAAAATCAATTTATTATATTGAGATATGATAGCATTTCAGATTGCAGTACCGTCGGAAACGTTTTGTTCTCCGGGGCTGTACCAAGATCCTCGATTGCATTCTCAAATGCAGATGTGTACAAATTTCCACACATCCCTGTGCTGAAAGCGGTACAGAACCAAAGAGAAATTTGTAGTGAATTCCTGAAATGATAAACAGGATACTTGTGTCTGTCCGCCGCCGGATCTGGCAATATCTCAAGTTCGTGATTTCATCCGAATGCCATAAAGAGCATTGGTATTCTACTCGTCTACAAACTGGAACAATTCTATTAAAATCCACCGTACACAAGACGTACACATCTAACTCGCTATATTTACTATAGAATAATATTCTAAATATATAATAATAATAAATACGAAAAGGTTATATTTGAAAACATTTTTCTGTATAGTTCGCAGAGAAGGTCATCGATTGCTTTCATCTGCACCTGACGCCTTCTATCGGTCACTGCTTTTTCATAACCTTTTTTCACGTCGTATTTTTTAATACAAATCTATACATACCCACTCAACACATACAACGTGAATGGACCAATAAATATTTATGAATATAACTATTATAAATGAATTTATTCGGCAATTAATTACAAACGAATTAGTCCAAGGGACAACGAATGCCATTTGTATAATAGTTTTCTGCGATCTAACATATAAATGGATAATTAAATTTATTAATTAATTTAGTACTTTAGTTTTAATTGGGCCGAAACCAATTACACGGCGACCTTGCTTGCCCACGGTCTCAACTTTTACCGGAGTATTGTGAATAAAAAATCGAGTCGAGTGAAAGTTTCAATCGTGAATTCGTTATTATTTAAGAATCAGCCAGCCGCGGAAAAGCCGAACCGGGTCACATCCTGGCGCGGAATTATGTAATAATTTTCCCGCGAATAAACAAAACCGCGAACGGGTTAAGCACTCTGTAGCTATGGAGCACTGTGTACACATCTAAGATGAAATTTGTCTTAGCAAAGCAATATGTTGTTGACGTGCAAACTCGCTGCGTCATTCTGTAATGAAAAATAGACATATTCCCAAGAAAATTTTGAGAACGTGAATGAGGGACGAAACTAGCTTGTGATATGGCGGTAAAAAATTCATATCAATTCAAAACTGGCATTACGTTCTCCAGGTTATCTAGGCTCTTCGAATACGGGTCAGGTCGCCAGCCAAAGCACGATTAATGACCGATATTTGATATCCGTCCACCGAATTGTTCAGCCGCCCGTGGTAATCTACGAAACTACGATTGTGCCCAACCGCCATCGCCACCACGTCTAATACCGGCACGCGACAACACTCGACTTGTATACAATACATAATACCGATGATATCCACTATTTTTTTTTGATATGTTTTTTAGAAAATAAATAAATGCATTTTACTAGGTGGAATAATAAATAAATTCTGGTAGGGGTCGGTATATCTATTTCTTGTATCCACTCACTATGAACCAATGCGACTAACGAATTTTTGCTTTTATTAACCTAGACGTTCCGATGGGGTATATTTGGGACTCCAAGTTTTTGATTTTTCTCGAATAACTCTTTCAATATAAATCCTACATGTCACAAACTTTTCGTATTTATCTAAAAAAGTCTAAACAATAAATATTATATATAATCACTGAGCTTAATTGTCCGCCATTGCGAAAAAAAAATAAAAACAAGAATATTCGCTTCAGTAGCCAAGAGCGCGATGTTTTTTCTCGCTCTTATCCGGTACGATGAGCCAAGTGCCAGTGAAACGTACTAGTGACACGTGCCGCGAAAATTCGGCGGTCGGTAGTCGGCGGCATGCCCTCAGTCAGCAGTGGGATATCTGTGAGTGCGCTTGTAATTTACGCGTCATATTGATAGTAGAAAAATTCAAAATATAGACCAAACTATGAAACATAACACGAATAACTATTTTTATTCTTAGAATAATCCATTTTTTTAAAAAAAGTCAAGTTAAATGCTTGGGGTTTATTTTATTTAAGGGTGTTATAATCTGCTTTATATATAATAGTTCTATTACTTCATCTATTTCTTGAATAGTTCAATGAGAATATAAAGATTTACTTTAAGATTAAAATATAAAACATTCCCGTCAGCCTGTGACGTATCTTTTTTGATGAGGAAGCACGTAAGTTGTTGGCGTCAATGTTCAAAAAATGTATTTGCTAGTGATAAAAATATATATTGACTATTTTATAAGCGTCATACAAGACAGAAATTGCCATTTTCTACGTTTACGCCCAATTTTATACTACAAACTCAATAACTCCCACGGGATAGTGTCGCCTGAATTGATACGCAGATAAACGGTAGAGAACGCTCTTCCCCCCATTTTTCATAGACGTAAATGGCCGCTTTCGTCTATGTCTGAAATCTGAATGGAAATTGATGGATGGTGAATGGGCGTGGATGGTGGCAGGAGCTAATGCGGATGAATAGAGAGGAGCCACGTTGCCATGACGACCGCGCGCGATCAGGTACCGGTGACATTGAACGATGGGGCTTGCAGGCCCGCTAATGGATATTGCGTAAGGAAAAAATAATCAGTCACTGCAGCCAGCGCCGCCGTCGCCGCCGCCGCCGTTCAACTCCTTCCTTCCTTCCTTCCTTCCATCCTGCCATCGTGACAACCTTCCCCTGCGAGCAAGCCATCCCTGCTCGACTAATTCCGGCCGGCTTTGTGCGCTAAGTGATTGGTGCTTCAGGCCGGCTTTGACAAGATATATTTTGATACGTCGTCGCGACGTCTTTCTTCGTCGTCGGCGCCTAATTGTAAGCGCCGATAAAAAAAGCAAACGGATGTTTTTCATTTATTTTGCGGGGTGTATTATACACAACGATAACATCTAAATGAAATTTTGTAAAATATGTCCCTGTGGATGAGGGTTAAAGATATAAAGGAATTACAAATGCACGAAACACTTGTTATATCGTGAAAAATAAATAATAATACATAAATAACTCCTATGCGGTAGTAGAATTCTGCAATGACTCTTTGACTTCTACAATGAAAATGAGATGATATATAGATCAGCCAGTCTTCTGAACTGTTAATATATTGTAAGTAATAAAAAGATTCGGTGTGGTATTCAATGCTGTTGCTTTCAAAATCAGAACATCATCATTGCGTCGAACAATATTTTTTTATTATACAAAGAGGAATGGCAAGTTTAGATACAAGTGGATCGAAATGTTTGTTGTCGTTTAACGTTTTTGTTGTTGCACGGAGCAAGTATGACAAATGAGTCGAGGACATGTGCAGAATGGCGCAGCACGGAGAGCACGGGGCAATGGAAATGATTGCTCACGTGCGAGACAATGCGCGAGCGCTCGCCCGGCAGGGACAACAGGAAGCCGCTGCCGGCGCCATTGTTTGCGCTTTTAATTTCAGCTGAAAAGTATTTCACGGTTCACTCATTCGCCCGCCCGTTTGGCGACCATGAATTATTCAGACGGAGACGACGACGCCGTCGTCGTCCCGGGCATTATATCCCGCGCGGGGGCCGGCAGCGACTCTTCAAAAATCAGGCTCGCCTTGTTCCTGTTTTGAATAATTTACCAGACACTTTAGTCAAATGTATGCTGAAAATCATACATTTCGACGTCGACGTCTCTGAATAAAGTGGCTTAAATGCATCGGAGACGCTCCAATTTCAGTGCGAGGTAGAGCGGGGGGAGCCGGGGACGCCTGAATATTGCGGAGAATCCGTTACAAACTGATTGCGCTCCGTCAGCACACATTTTATGTAAAAGTGGTTATAGAATGCGCAGAAATGGCATATTTAAGGTTTTTCTTCCACTTTTCCCAATTTTTCCGATTGTATTCTTGATGAGTTCCATCCATGGAATCTTCAACATTACTTCGACTACTTTGTTACTAGCAAGGTACATGTCTCGTTATATAGAAGAACATACCACATATAGCACGGCAGAGTTCAAAAACAGATCTTTAGAGAAAATCGCGATAATATGAATGTTTACATTTCGATAAAAAATAATTTAAATAATCCTAGAGATCGAACATTTGGACATTTAAAAAAAAATGATTGCTAATGGAGTCTCACAAAAAACATAAGAACGAAATATATTCTACGGAGAATATAACCTACTTGTGTGCTTACATTGGATTAAAGGACGGTATTATCTAGGAGAAGAAATTCTGACTCAAAAGAAAGCCAGAAACCTTCCACTGGACGCCAAAGCAGTTCGAAGATATCTTATGAAAGGTGGAAGACAATCGTTTCATAAGAATAGTGGAAAGAGATCGTAAAGAAAAAAATGGAAATAATTGACTAATGTAAAAAAATCTGTTTCTGAAGAAATGTAAATCCAATCTCAGAGGTTGTATGCAAAGTTTTTCTCTTCTCCAAGGAATAAAATCTAGACCGTCGCGGAGAAGATCTATGTCAGTTATGAAAAAACGTACAGATTACAACTTTTGTCAACGGCCAGACTCCATTAAGTCAGTCATATCTTAAAGATAAAGGAAAGTTAAACGAAAAGTCCTATGGCCAACAAGTATGTATGTTCTATGAAATAGGATGAACAAAGCCAGAGATGTTAATTATATAGTTAACTAGCCGACTAAGAAACTCAAGACCCTCATCTTTAGCGTGACGTCTTGTAGATAATTAGATCAATCATTTTTTTTAGTATTTTGGAAATATCAGTGAAAAATAACTAGAGCATGATTATATCCACTAGATTTTCCTCATTTTTGTAATAATTAATAGGTTATATACGTCGACATAAGTTTTGTGACAAATAAATGTCACGCCCTTTGCAACAACAAGACTCTTTGACGAATGCATATAAAAAAGCTTCACTGAAAGCTTGCGATATAAATCTGAGACATGTTATAAGACACGTATTTACTCGAACGACTTTTATTTGCTAAAATTTTAAACCTTCACGACCTTTTTTAAAAAAATTCCACGCGTCTGTATTACACCCACTTACGCGAGAAGCGAGAGAGAGGCGGTCCCAGACGCAAAATGAAAATGGTTTCGGATATTATGTTTGTTCTGGGTATAATCCCTTCTGTGCATAATAAACGCAACGATATTGCATATGTTTAGCGTGCACCCCTGAAACCGCATACTTATGACTGGATGTACCTTGCATTTAACCTTTCGGAAACTGCGAAGCTGAAGCACACCGCGATGCGGTCGTGAAAATGTAAAACGTAAATTTTGTCATTCGCAAAGTGGGACTGTGCTTGGTTTTTGCAGCAAACATTAAAATGATACAATTAAGCGGCTTTAATATAATACTTTATCTGAGATGTAAATATGTTAAGGGAGTTATTCGATTAAATAAAAATAAGAAGCTAATTCCATTGTTATAAAAGTATTGAATTTAAAACTGGTCTGCTTTCTTTGCGATTATTTAATTTGCATCGTGTGCATATGCAGCGAGAAAATATCTAATTATAATCCAATGACATTACCCAGAAAACAAAGTGGGAATTTAATTAAATTACCACGGCCAACAGTAGTCAATGAGAATTTCGATAAATCCAACTTGGTCCACGCGGCTTTCAGCTAATCCCAGCTGAATCGCATATGTATGCATGCACGTACATAGCTTATAACTTTCCCCGGGGGTAAAGATAAAGTTTATGCTAATTTCGGTAGCCATCTATTTAGGGATGCGAGTGCATAAACAGACAGACAGCCAAAACAAAAGAATTATATATTTTTATAAATAATAAGTAGTAAAAACTGTTTTTTGTCCAGAATTAAAAATTAAAGCGAATCCTATACGATTCTATGGTCCTTTGGCTGGACAAATTTCACTAATGGCAACGCTTTGACTTTATCCACGAACGTTATTGTTCGCATCCATGTATACACGTAAGAGGGGGCTTTCAGGCAATAAAAGTGCGCAGGTTGCATTGTTCATACAATATTGGCATCATATTTACTCAACTTGCAGCACTGAAGCTACTTTTGTATGACAAAGCTTTTGTGATAGATGTTACAAAAAATATTATTGAGAATTGCAATTATTTAGCTGGCTAAAGTTTACATATTTCAAAATAATAAAAAATACCTCGACTAAAAATGCACGTATAACTAATTAATAAACTGCATACGAATATGCAATAAAAGAAAAAATATTATTATTTTAACGTGCTAGGTTTCAAACTTTTCCCATATCATACAATATATAATTATATATTTTTTGTTGCATTCAAATAAGTGCCCTTAGGCGATTACATCTTTTAAAGCTGAAAATTTATATTTGTAGACAAGTTTTTATTATTCATTCGGTATGAAAAATTACGACCAAATACCGTTTTCATTAGAATAAAAATAAATGATATTTTTTAACATGATTACAAATTTTTAGAAAATGTTGACAGAAATATTTTACTAACTAATAAAAAATATTGCGATAATAAGGGTATATCATAAAAAATTAATATCAAGTTAGAAAACTTTAAGTCTTTTTTTTATATTGTGGGTCAACCTATATTATAATTTTTTTGTAAAATTAAAGCGGAAAAAAAATGTCACTAATTATTTCTGTCGTATACTTTGAATTTTGTTTGTTATCGGCTATCGTTGTTATTTAGACATCCTTTCGTTTTGATGAATTTTTATTTAAGGCCAGAGATAAAGGTCCCACAGTTGCTGTATTCTATGTTGTTTTATATGATAAGGGATTTAAAGGATTGAATTAAAATGAAGCTACCCGAACCATCTGTAATATTGAGGAGATATTTTGATCCTCGACAGTGCTATAGATGGTTTTAAAAGTTTAAAGTGGGTGAAAGGACAGACTAACATCAAGGAGACCTCTTAAAATGATAACGCTTTCAATCATTAGTGAAATCCGATTCGCGTAAAACAATCGAGGAATTGTCACAAGACCTAGATTGTCTATGATCAGCAGTGAAGAATAATTTTAAAGGCCAAGGAAATAAGTAGACAAAGAATTTAGATGCAGCTCGAATTTTCTACAACGGAATTTTGAAAAAGAATTATTACAGGGGATAAGAAGTGGTTTTCCTACAGCAATCTGAGGAGAAAAACAATGACTTTCAACGAATTGGGTACCCGTGTCTACTCCTAGGCCATCGTCGGCTAAACAAAGTTCTCTTTTTGTATTTGGTGAGATGTTTTGGTAATGAATTATTAAAACATGGCTAGACTATTACTGTAGGGGTGTATTGTGCCCTATTAGGAAGTATTTAAACGATCAATTTAACCTAGTTATCTAAGACTCTATTTTTCTCGAGTAACTCTTTTAATATAAATCCTACGCGATAAAACACTACAACTTTTTGTATTTGAATAAAAAGTCTAAATAATAAATATTATAAATAATCAATGTTCTATATTGCCCGCAATTGCGAAAAAAAATAAAAACAACAATATTCGCTTCTGTTTAGGGCGATGTTTTTTCTCTCTCAAATGTGCCGAGTGCGAGTGAAACCGTGCAATTGACACGTGCGGCGAGAGGTGCAGTTGGCGGCGGGACATCGCTGAGTGCGCTTGTCATTTACGCGTCACATTGATTAGTTAAAAAATCCAAAATATCGACCAAATTATGAAGCATATCATGAATAGCTATTCACTTGAAATATCTATTTTCTATTATAAATTGACCCCCTTCGTACGACGCGGTTGTTTTCAAGCCACCCTGACGAATCGATCAAAGAGAAAATCATATATATTCTCCGGAATTATAATAGAAAGAGCTAGATTTAGAAGTTCTGCGACATCCACTTTCTTCGCTCACATGTTTCCATCTCCAACTTTGATTTTCACCCTTTAAGTCGATAGAACATTCGCTTCGAGTTAAAAAAAATACAAATTTTGAACTAATCAATCACTTTGAGTCGTATTTTATTATTAAAAACTACCATTATTTTTTTCGTGAATTGAAAAAATCAAATTTTTACAATTTTTGTTGTTGTTGTTAAGTTGATACACTTGTCCCTGATTTATCCCGACATTTATAACCAAATTGCTTGCAAAATGTAAAAGAAGAATAACATATGAAATTCAAACGAGCGCAAAAAAATTCAATATTTAATTCATTTGTTTCGAATCATTGAATTGAAGCAGTTGAAACCGAAACATAACCTAAAATGTCTAATAATATATTAATAATAGTTTTGCTATTGTTCAGTGTATCGGTTATGTGTATATTATTGTAACGAGTGCAGTGTCGCGGGGGGTACGGAGGGGCGCATAAGTCATGCGAGCCAGCAGAATCTTTCCGGAAGGCTCTCCGAGTGTCTTCTGGTCTTGGCATTTCTGGGCGATAAATCGCTCTTTAATGGGGGCGCCATTGTCGCATGGCCGGGTGCCCTTTACAGTTTTGTTCCGGCGCCTAGGCCGACACATCGCCAGGATATACAACTCAATTACTGGCGACAGTAATGGCGCCTACATCATCCCCGCTCAGAGTAATTATATGCGGAATAAATCTAAGTGATGGATGAATGTATCGAGTCTGAAAGATACACACCGAAACACTGACAATTTAAGGAATAAAAACATACCTTGACAGCTCTTGCAGCTGGAAACGGGACAGGTCCGAGCAGTGTAAAACAAAATACTAAACAGCAACGAAACAACTGAATTATTATTTTTTAGTATTGCCAGTATAAAACTGTTAACGATAATTTAAAATACCCTTTTCACCAATAAATATATTAATAATATGAAAAATATATATATATATGAATAACCTAGTTATGTATAAACTTAAAATTTGGTTAAGGCCAAAGTGGAAATTGACCTGGAAATAATACATTAATATATTTGAAAGTTTCCTCTGATCTTAAGTGAATACACGTTACCCGGAGAACACCACGCCATCTTCATCAATCTCGGGCTTCTGCCTGTGATGGTTGCCCTCCAGATTTTCTTGATTCGTTTAATGTTATAATATAAATAATGATGTCAACAATCAAGTAATTTGCTGTGTGATAATTTTAATGGCGCCGACTGTATTGATGATTTCTTTCAGATATTTTACTTCTTATTAGAAAAAATCAATCTTATTCAGATGAAAGTGAACTACTGGGTTGTATTATTTACCTTGGATTATTTTTTATCCATGGCAAAGATAAAGAATTCCGTACCTTACAAAGTGGTAACATAACAAACATTACAGAGCCTTAACTGATAATGTTTATACAATCACCGATTGCATGTCACTTCATTATAGTATGTAGAAGGCGTTAGTTTGTCCCAGTAGCTTGGTAAAGCTCAGCAGAGGTAGGTGAAATTATTTCTTGTATTCACTTACTATGAACTACAACCGTTTTTGTTCCTAGCGGAACTTTAAGAATAGAAAAACCTTCAGTTCTGAAAAGTCATTCAGATCCACTAATTTTTTGGAGAATGGAACTGATAGGATGTCAGCTAGGTGTGTGAAGGGATCTCACTTAATAGTGATTATTATATGATAGATTAATATCGTTGCAGAGTCACGATTTTTCTTCCCAACCACCGTATACATTCAACTTTTCGACCAAGGCGATATTTTGGTCCACGAATCTTATACGGCTTTTTACGGTATCTAGAAGTTGATTTACGGTTGTATTTTGAATGAATGCTGAATCAGTTTCTATGCAATGTTAACCCATCCGTCACGCCGCCTCAGAGACCTCAAGCAATTGAAGTCATAATATTTTAAAAATGGATTCTAAGAATAAAAATAGTTATTCATTAAATGCTTCATAATTTGGTCAATATATTGGGTATTTTAACTAATCAATATGACGCGTAAATGACACGTAAACTTTGCGATGTCCGAGACAGCTGAGCACTCACTGCACGCGTCAATCGCATGGTTTCACTCGCACTTGACACATCGTACCGGATGCGGGCGAGAAAAGATAACGCGCGCGTGGCAACAGAAGCAAATATTGTTATTTTTATTTTTTTTGTAATTGCAGACAATAATAAAGGACAATAATTATTTATAATATTTATTTCTTAAACTTTTTTTAGACAAATACAAAAAGTTTGTGATATGTAGGATTTATATTAAAAGAGTTATTCAAGAAAAACCAATAGTCCCCAATAGGCACGACTTGGAAGAAAACGGGTCTACGAGTTCTTTGCTTTCAACCTTAATTTTTGTCCTCATGTTAAGGGGGCGCGACATTAGTACCAAAAAGGTATCCCACCGCTGCCGCCAAAATGTTAAGGGGACGCGACAGTAGTACCAAAAATGGTAAACCGTCGCTGTCTTCAATTGTTAGGGCACCCGAACTCGCGTATCAAAAAGTAAACGACCGCTGGCCCCAAAACGTTCGATCGTCCGGTATTTGACGATCGCTTCGAAGATCTAGATCAAAGTGAAAACACGCTTTGTTTGAATAATGATCGTTTATTGAAGAATTTGCAGGTGTCGTCAGTTCGATGATAAGATGTGACGAAAAGATCCCAGAGACGGAATTCCGGTACTAGATGATGATAAGGATCCCAAAAGACGTATCTCCGGTACGGGATGATGTTAAGGATCCCAGAGACGTATCTCTGGTACGAGAGAAATCACGGAGATGTGACTGCCATGACGGCGTGAGCGAATGTGTCTAAATGAGTCCAAAATGGGACATATTTATACTTGGTCCTTGAGTCACGTGACGATGATGTCACCGACTTTTGGCGGGAACCGTTTCCCGCGTAATATGTATTCTGTGGCACACTTTACGTAAGAAGGATAAGGGCACACTCGAGAATATCAAGAGCCCAGAAATGATACGGACGAACTATTCCGGTTTATAACACTTTATTTTAGCGTCTTTAAGTCTATATTATCTTAAAGTATATATCTTGTTTTGGTGCTTTTATTATTTTCTGATTTTGGACACGATCGAAAGTTTTCTCAAAACCAATGAAGTAAACACAAACGTTAGAATGTTTATGTAGAAAAGATCTCTAAATGTCTTGAATGATGAATGATGGTAAATTTGATTTACTACGCCATTAGCTCATCTCCGTGGTTCTATATCTTCTGGTGCTGTAAAATATGCTGCTAATGATTCAATTTTGTTTCAATTTATTTTAAATAATTTAAACTTAAAACAAATGAATTAATAAATAAAAAAAAGCATAACGCATCGATTAACGTCAGTTGGGGTTGTATTATTTTTCTTGAGTGATTAATTAAATTATAGTGTCAGTGTTTGAGCATTTTCCGATCTTCCATCCGAAAAATATCTAGAAGTACGTAACCATTTTAAGCTGATTTTGGATTTATATAACGTGTACATCGGTAAATCATAAACGACAAAAGGAGAAATTTGAATTGCCGTTCGCTTTTCCACATCAACAGATTTGCCGAGACTTCCGACGGTACTGCTAGCCAAGAATTTATTCAAATACGTTTCCGATTTTTTCCCGTAGTACAATATCTCCGTTCGGAGTACATCTCTCACCTGCAGTGGTCCTCGAATGTTGGCTCGGCTCCAAACACACGTAAAGATAGTGTTTTGCGATCGCGCCGGCTTTACGACACTTATTTCACAAGTGTGGCTCGTGGCGGTGACACTTGCACATCCTGAGCCCGAGCTCCGGGACTTCCTGCTTCTGCGATCTCCATCAACAATCAGACACCTCATTTGAATTTATAAACAATAAATAATAACATTTATTTTTATTTAATTTATTATTTTTTTTGGATAAAACTATGATTGAATCTTGAATTTTGCCCGAATATTTCCGGAATTATTATATAGGGGGGATCAGAAGTACCCAATAGTTGGCATACGTGGCATTTGAAATACCGCCGGTACGTTATGGTCCAAAACGTGTAGCAACTCGTCTACAGAACATATACCAGTTGACTTTTCGCTGTCGCTTTATTTATAGCTTATTGTGTTCACTTTAATATCGCCATATTTTTTCATATATGTGTCGTTCAGTTCAAACGTCTTCTGCTTTCTCTACTCCGCAACAATAATTTTTTGCCTCCATAGATTTTTTATCGCTTCATATTGTATAATTTATATTGTTCCGCTGTAACATATAAATATACTTTCACGTGAACATACATATTCGTTTGTTTAAGCCGTTTTTTTGGTGGAAAATGTAGAAGATTACGATCTCGAGAGCTAAAGATGGCATTCGGTAATAGTACTTACGATAAAATAAATCTTTATTAAACATGTATAAATTACAAAATATAATTTAAATTTAAATATATTACGATGGAGCACATTTCCATATCAGGCTATTACGACAAACATTCATTATGCTAATAATATTTAAATTTTGAGTATAATAATTATTTTTGTCATGCGTTATAGTCGGATCTGTAATTATTTCCGTGTACGTATGTATATTGATTTTTTTTACAAATGCGATTAAAAAATACCTTTGATCGAAGCACGAAACCTTTCTTTCTTTTTCGATCTCATTACGAGATTTTCCTCCGTGTACGTTGCGGTGAATAAAATTTAGAGAAGATTTGCATACTTAGTAGATCGTTTTTATAGGCGAACCCATGGCGGAAAAAAATATACCGAAAATCTTAAATGGTCTACATTGCTGTAAAATTCACTGCGATATTTGAAATCAATGGAGCCCATTTTTTTCCTTATGATAATAAAATTCGTGCTTGGATTTCGGTAATATCATTTGACCCAGAAGCGAATTTAAATTCCAGAACTGTGAACACATAGCTAGAAACTTTATTTTGCACACATATCTAGCTATAATAAAATAAATTATATTTTCACGTTAAAATATTAAACGGAGAGGAAACTAAAATCAGAGATTCCAGTAAAACCTTTTTAAATGTTTTTATTGTTTATAAAAATAAAATATTTGGTTTTGATTTATTT
>JAGXCT010033680.1:0-52996 GCA_022495035.1 Philopotamus ludificatus | reverse complement strand
TATTATAAAATATATATGTAAAAAATATTTTTTTTATGAAAATAATTGTATTACCATGTTCATTTTATTATAATACCGGGATATAATAGAAATACATATTAAATTTCGTAACCTTGCGTATTTACGACCGACTTATAGACGACATGGTGAATGGGATTGAATATATTATAGGTCAAAAAGTGACCAGATCAATTCCGTATTGAGGGTATTATGGCTCATCCGGGTCTTAGCGAGTGTTCCGCCATAAGCTGGGACTTAAGGGTCAACTCATTCCCATCGCCTGCCACCACAAAACTGCCGCGAAATAATATTTGCCTCGGATATATTGAATTAAAACGAATAATTTTATAAAAAAAAAATCGTAATTTGAGTTGCGATTGTATTTCGCGAGGATAACGAGCAGGAATTACTTTTCAATCAGCTTTTAGAGATTTTCCACCCGAGCCGAAAGCTGTGAGAAAATACCAATTTTCTTTGCTCGGAAGAAAGCGAAGGGAGCTCGAGAGCAACAAGAGGGCAGTCTCATACGGGGATTTAAGAAGATTACAACTAGCTGCCACAATGGGTGTCCTATATCCTCTTCCCTCTTCTGCTAAATCAGACTGAAGGTTCTCCCACTGTGCTCGACACAAAGGGCACAGTTCACTTCTTTGTCGCCCGGTTTACACTGAATTAATATTTTATTACAATAAAGCGGAGATCGATTCGTGAAAATCCGCTATCGAATAATATGCAAATTTTCAATCATCGCAAATTATACGAAATATTTTTTTATTCGGTGATGCTTCGCCATGATGCGATTTATTATTTCAGCTTTGGACGCTTAGAGATGATATTTTTATTGAGTGGTTCGCGATAAATGTATGAATGCTTTTTTGCGACCCTTTATTTTGATAAAAAATAATACGCGGGACTCAAAAAACACAATAGTTTCAAATTGACAATGCATCAAAAAAATAATAAAAATAAAGTTCGACGCAATGTAATTCGATATGCCCTTTTATTGGACATATTTTTTGTCGACGTAGGACAGAAATCGTCGACAGAAATTTAGAGACGAAAATTTCGGCGAAAATTCTCATCAATTTTCAAACAATGGAGAGGAAATAAAAAGTCACATTAACTTGTCAGCAAATAACATTTATTCAAATACTAAAAGCCATACAGTTTTAACATAATATGAGGACATAATGGCGAAATAATATATAATAAAAAATAATACATGATATTATAATATTCAAATTTATTCGTTTATTTACAAAGATCATCTCTTATCAACATCTAATTTTATAACAATATTTATTTTAGATTTTATTATGCATTCTTTTTAATATATAAAAGTTTACTATCGCTCTTCGCGACTGGAATCGTCGTCGGAGAATATATTTACAATTATCTCGTATCTACAATAATTAGTTCTATATTTTTTTTTGCATCGACGGTCGACGAGGAGCTTCACAGGCTTTCGTGTCAGTTTTGTACTTAAATTTTAATAGTAAATCAATAAACTCTACATGTACAAACTAAGAACAAATATTTATCCCTACCAACACTATACTTATATTGTAATTTTACATCACAGAAATAATGTTTCGTACTTTTAATTATATATTTTTTTAAGTACGCACTATTTGAACAGAACGAAAGTTTCAATCGTTTCGCCGAAACGCAACCGCGCAATAAATAACATAACATGAAAATACGAACGTTCAAGATTGATATGTAATCGTCGTATACTTAAAATATTTAAATTATGAGAGGAACTTCAAAATTTATCGTTCGAATTGTTTTTTTAAATCAAATAATTTATGTGCCGGCGAAAACCGCGGAAATTATAAAAATTAATAAACGAAAACGATTATTATCTAATTAATTTTAATAAGATTTAATGAGAAAAACGTGCGCGTCGATCCGTTCCTGAGATTCTCAAAGGGCGATTCAAATTTTTCAACAACATTTTTTGGTCATATCGTTCAATTTCGTTTGGGGTGGGCGTTAACTCTGATTTCAAACACTCGGTCGAACGACGGAGTCGCACGTATTTAAAATTATTAACATACTATTATAACTATCGTTCATAATTATTTACAATTTCGTTAATTTTACGAATACTTTTTCTGATTTTAAAAAAATATTTTCGAATTTTTTGATTTTTGAATAAAATTATAACGCGTGCAATAAATGAGAGCGTTTTTTTTGCATGTACGAAGCTCAAGTCTGCCCAGGGTCCGGGCTCGTTAAATAAATAATCGACGTAACTATTCGGTTAGGAGTCGTAAGCCGGGTGGGGGCGGACGGACTAGAGCGAGTCCGGTCAGAAGATGACGGTGAGCGGCCTCCGGAACTCGGAGGCCGGCTGCGACTGGGGGGCGTAGGCCTGGCCGTAGTGGGGCAGCAGGCCGGCGGCGCCCGGGTAGTAGGGGGGCGCGGGGGGCAGAGCGCCCGGCGACGCGGACGAGGCCGAGCTGCCGCCGTCGCCGGTGCCGCCTGGCCCGCCGCGTCCTCCTCCTCCCTCGGGGGACTCCGCCCCGGAGCGCGGAGAGCTGCAAGCTCCGGCGCTCGCCGCCTCCGAGTACATCTTGCTGATGTCCATGGGATAGCCCCTCGGACTCTGTTGCTCCATGTACATGTACGCCTTCGAGAGAGTTGAGTCCAGGTGGTAACCGCGAGATGGCTCCGGATACATGCTGTAAGCGCCGCGGTACTTCTCGGCTTCCAACGAGTACTTAGACATGGCGTCCATTGTCGACACGACCTGTTAACAAAAATAATATTTATTAATAATAATAATTTTGATAAAAAGAATGGGAGTTTCTAAATTTCCCCAAAAGAGCCAATTGTTCAAATTTTTATTGTGTTGGTACAAATCTTCTAGACATATCTTGACATATTAGATGTTAACGTAAAGGTTTCAAAAGTTTTGATGATGATTTTTAATTGTTTTTTGCGAAAAATGGTTATCATAAAAGTACGTGACTATAGTGGAGATACCGTATTTAATTTTTTACACTCTGGATATTTTTCTTTCCCATGACGAGATTGGACCAAAAATCTCTCAAGGCTTTAAGGTTTCTAATATATTAAAAGAGATTTGGAAATCAACGATCTGCAAAAGCAAAACGTTGCTAAAATGTTCGATACTTCAGACCCAGTTCCACCAGAAAAGAACACGACAATTGCGAGCTTATCACAAGATCTTAGCTAAATAGAAAGGGACTTGGAAATTTTAAATTTTAACACGGTTAATATTTATTAAGAAAATCGGTGATTTTTATTTGCTTACAAGAACGATTTTCAAATTATTATAACATTATAACTGAATCGACTTTATTTTATATCAAGATTGATTTGCTCCGAGTGTTGCCCTTTTTCAGAATTGAATCAAGTCGTTATCGTCCTTATAAAAATATTTTTTAAGTAAGCCTATTCAATAATAACAATTATTTATAGAAACAACCCCAATGTCGATATATTTATTATTTGGTAAAAACTATAAAACTGTCGTTTGTTTTTATAATGCATTCATTTTGTATAAGAAGATCTTAGTTATTAAATAAAAATAATCATTTAGTTTTGAACCATTCAACCAAAAGATATTTCTATTCATCTATTTCCTTTCTGATTGTTTAATAATCAACAAGATAACTTAAGACTATTTAATAAACAAAAATCATTGCTTATTTCTCTCCTTTAAATGATCTAGATATTTTAGCTTTTCTAAGCACTAAGAGTTCTTAATACATTTGCAATCGGTATATGTGTCAACTCCATATTTTTCGGAAAATTTGAATATAGATTTTCCATTTTTAAGATAATCCGCACATCGATAATTGGAAATGTACTGATATGGAATGAATATTTAGTATACAAAAAACATCGTTTTGATATGTCCTTATTCATCATATATAGTCCTCTGATACATAATATCTAAAATTGGAAAAGAGCTGACACAAGTGTATAGGATATCAGATAAAAAGAAAAAAACGAAAAATCCGCGAATATAATTCCGCTTTTTAAGTTTTCCGGTTAAAAAAAATAAAATATACTACCGTATCATCGTATTTAAAAAAATATTATTACAAAAAATGGGGGTATGTTCCAAAGGTTATAAAAAATATATTAGATCGGCTCATAAGTTACGTTGTTTTTAAGGCTGGTCTAGTGGTTTAAACAAATTCTGGCTTGCAATTGAAAAATGTTTAAGATTTAATAGACGGAACATATCAAGAACACTACCGTATTTCAATTTCTTTTTAAGGAACACTTTGGATACTTCGTTAATGTACCTATCGTCTTCCGCAGACTATCATGGAGGAAAAAAATAAAGGTAAACGGCGATTTGAACTCCAGAATTGTTAAAGCTTACCCAAAAACAATGGAGAAATAACAAGATAGATCGCCTATGTCCAAAAACGGACAAGACACTTGAAGAAAAATAATGAAAATGAAATAATTGGCGCAGCATAAATACAGCAGCGCCTTATGACGCCTCGAATTCTCTCAGAGAAAATACAAAAAAAAATCTTAGGTATCATCTCTACATGAGGGAGTTTAGATTCTACCTAAGTTTATACCCCAGTGCATGGGTACAGGGCTGCCTGGGGTATGTATCCCTCGAAAAAAGAAGGTCGATTTACTTGGCAAAGCACCGCTATCGAAAATATGTCCCCTTTGGGGCCAGTAGCCGCCCGGCGGGCGCTTACCACTCACCATCAAGCTCGTTCTTGTGTGCTTTTCTTCCGCCAAATATGAGGACAGGTGCTCTCAGAAACTCTCCGGTAACCAGAGTTATTACTCTCCCTAGCCACTTGGCCGAATATGTAGATGATTTGATGTCAAATATCGCCGTTTTTGCTTTATCCTTTAGCAGGATGAGAATCGCAGCAATCAACGCACCAATGAGGTGGTTTTTTTTTAAACATATATTTCATTTACTTTATCCTGTACATTTGCCACATTATTTTATTTCTTGTTCTACTTCTATTTTTAAATTATGCATTTTTTTCCACCGCTATATCAATATAGTTTTGGCGCGTGATTGGCGACCGGTTTTTCTCGCAATGCCAAATCACGCGTATCTTTTAAACAACGTTTATGAGGCCTTGCAACATTCCGGCAGGTCAACTATGGTTTTGTAATTTGCGGCTGCTGGTTTCAACTTGGGAGATACCGCGCACAAGAATTTCAACCCTTGCATTTCCACCGTTCTTTAAATACTTTATTTTATTTCAAATTCTCAATGATTGATAATAATACAATTCCCATGAGGCACTTTAAGTCTTTTTAACGAATAATCCTGATTGCTAGAAAGGTGGGAATATATTTTTCATTTAATATTAATTTATCTGTTCTCTGTATTTTCATGACTCAGAATCACCATTGTTAAACAACAATGATTAATAATGACAAAAAAATAATCCGTATAACTGAATTGACGTACGGCAAAATCGTCGATTGAAAAAATCCGAAATAAAGCGAGTAAACGTAATCTGATCTCATTGTCGTCGGAGCGCTTGACAGGCATTGTCATCCAAAAGAAGTTCCCAATAACGTCCATAATATATTGTATCCAGGTCGACGTAATCTCGGTTTTGATATAATGCAGAATGTTGGCCCCCCTGTAATTCATTATTTCGCGAAGGCGCCCCCCTTTCGGCGCCATGAATCATAATGTTATTTATGCGACGCCGAAACGTTGCCGAGCCAATATCCGACTTTACCCAATTTAAATTTCAACCTTGGCGTATTCCCATTGCCGTCTCCGATTTCTAAGATGCGGTAAAAATAATACGTTTAATTTACCGAAAATATTAGAAAAGTAGCTTCCTACCTATTTAACGCGGGCTAATTTCCGCATATTTCATATTGTTCGCCAAAATGATATCAAAGTTAACCAACACGAAGGCGGAATGCATGACAGAGTTTTGAAGATTTGATTATCACCACCGAATTACGTCGTGAACGAAATGAAACCGATTGTTCATGCGCTGCAACCATCTTTTCCCTTCAGCCATAGTTTGAAAACGTCCAGGCCTTTGAATTTAAAGTATTAAAACAATATGGCATAAAGATCGTAAAATCATGAAACGATCTGCTGCGGAGTTAAGAATGCCTTTGTTGCGGGAAACAAATTAAACTTTAAGAAGATTAAAGAATGCGGCGACCGCGCTTATGAAATTGGGTATTGATAAGACAAGAATAAAAGATGAAATCGGGATTAATTACTGAAGTATCCTGCTGAATTCGATCGGACCTGGTTTAATGGACGTAACAAAAAAATATTACTGGAACATCGCAGCCAGCGCCGATTTTATGAAGATTATTTCAAACATTCAATAGTTCGCTACATTTATTCCAAACGCCTTCCGTGCTGCGAAAGAAAACACAACTCCGTGAACTAAAGCTTTTTCGATTTCCGGTGTTCTTGCTCTACAGCACCGATACAATCACCGCGAACAAAAAGCTTAGGTTTCGCATTTTCGGTAGATGTTGCAGCTATTCAGCTTGATTTAAACGAAAATTCTAAAAATTAATTATCTTTTCGTTGATAAAACCGGAAGAAGTTTACAATTTATCTGGTAAATTAATTCATAAAACAATACCGTCTTGGCACGGCGAGTATCAACAAAAAACCGGCAACGCGCACGAAAGGCATTTTTTAGAAATAATATTCGACCTTTATCATAATATTAAACGAAACGTTTTCGCATAATGACAGTTAAAAGTTGTTGTTATACCAACTCCATGCGCTGAGATGGAAATGGATGGGTCGGTAACCTCCCACCAAAGGTCGCATTCAAATACAGTCAAACGTTGGGTAGCGTCTGTGTATTCAACACGTGCCAGGCTATACGAACACAGACGGACGACTTCACTCCCCCAATTACACGACTCCAAATTACACGGTCCTGATTTTAGTGTTAGAACAATTCATTTCTTTAAAAAAAGTCAAGGTATTGATACCACCATCAATTGATTATGTAATAATAATACGGTCATATTTGCCCTAAAGAAAGTTCCAAATTTATTTTCTTTAAATCCACCGTTATTATTTTTATTGATACCATTAGCTTTATATTTGCTTGATCGGCAATTTATTTATCGGCTGGTACACAGTACACAGCCCAGACCGACGCGCCATTAAATTTCGCGTAGTTTAAAATAAAGATTTTTTCGATACCATTTTTCACTTCCTGCGAACAACCATATTGGCCCAATAATTGCCAATATCGCGGTAATTTAAACTAAGAGTTAGCAATTTTAAGATAAACAACTTCGGAGCCTTATGCCACGAAACACCATTTGAAAGCAAAATTGATTAATAAGGTCCTTTATTTAATTAATCAAAGTGAATTATCAAGATTAGTTTATTTTGAATTAGAATTTAATATATGTTGTTATTAATGAACACCTTGTTTGGCGCAACAATATTGTTAGGGGACACCGGTGGGTTTGAATGAGGACACAAAGACCGCAATATCCATATGTTATAATTAGAAAAAAAAGTGGTGTCCCTTTGGCAAGGTGAGTTGGTTCGGTTGACTTAATCTGGCCGGGTCCATTAATTTGGTGTTGGACGTGTGGTTATTAAATCAGGATTAGCTCGTCCCAGGTGTCCTGGTGCTCAGTTCGTTACGTGCCCACTGCCTACGCCCCGTGTAATCGTGTTATCAAACCGAAGACACTCTCTCACACTCGCGAGTGACTTCTAGATCTCCAAGAAAAAAAAATCGAAAATGAGTAAAACTCATCGATTCGCATCGGCCATTGTGACCGAATACGAAATTAGATTAGCCGAATTGCGTGTCCATTGACGCAATTTTTGTTTTGATCTCGATTGCCACAATTTATTTTCGTATTAAATTTTAATTACATTTCAGGCCAACGAAAAGAGGCATTGTATGGCGGAAAAAAATGCCCGTTCACGATCTGATGATGAAGCAATAAGGAACAAAGCCTCGACTCCCTAGAGCTGCCGGTCTATTTAAAAATATTCAGAATGCAACCAATTAATATCATTGTTAGTGGCACAAACGATGATTTCGTTATTAAATGATTCGTCAGGCCGGTCCCTAAATTCCTGAAGCTTTAACAAATTAGCAGATGTTCGGGGGTAGCCACGTCAGAAGGACTTGTGCACCATCATGCTCTTGTGGATGTTGCGGGCTGGGGATCGGATAATAGACGTTGTTGAGAGTTCTACCGAACGGGAGCAAAAAGGAGCAGATACCCCGTGATGACATAATTTCGGTAATCGAAATATCTAGCATTCCAATCGAAATAACTTGGGGATAATTCGAGCCATTAATCTCAATCTAAACACATGGAAAATGTAAGTAGACGAAAATAGAGATGCGTGGAAAAACGATGAACATTTCGGGATGTTTCAAATTAAAATTTCGTAGTTTAACAACCCTGCATAATGCAATTTAAGCGAAGGAGGCTCGAACTGGTTAGCTGAAGACGAAATGAGACGTGGAGAGTCGTAGATCGATGGCTATTGGAGTACTGCAACGATGCTATTATTTTTTTTTCAACATTATTATCTATAAAGAGATGAATTAAAATATTTTTCATCATGCAAAGACAACGTCAGTGATGCTAAACCTTTTTTAAAATATAAAAACGACGTTTAAAATCAGATATCGATATTTTAAATTAAAAAAGATCAAGTGGAATTCAAGAAATTAATTATTAATTCAATTAATTAAAAAACAGAGATTATCTGCTATTCAAAAATTCGAACTATGAATTTAAAATCGTGTAAAAACCATTTAATTTTATTATTTTATATAAACTGAAAAATATCCTTTAAACATACATATTTATTGTAGAACCAATGATTTTCAATTAATAAATTTATACACATTTAGGAATAACACGGTCCAATAAAATGAACAAATTACATATTTTTGCACGAATTATTTGCGCAAACAAAATTCCAATACATTATCAGACGTTTCTAGTGATGAAAGCGATTCCACAGTCACTATTTTGCACGGTTTTTAATGGAACGCGCACTCGACACTTTTTTTTACACGGTATATATATGTTTTACTAAAAATCGCGTATAAAATAAATCGTGTAAAAAAAGTTAAACCCCATAAATAAATTTTACAAAATATGAATATTATTCATAAACATGTTTTCTTTAGATCTAATCACACTTTTTGTTTGTTTTTACTCTCGAGAGCTGTTTATAAATTTCTTGATACACTGCTATATAAATTTATAGATTCCGTTGCTAATTTTAAACCTTGTTCTAAGTGAAAAACGTTTTTGTATATAAATTGATATATTTCTCTATTTTGGGAATCGTGTTTTACCAAATAATTCGTGTAAAACGTTGTATTTGTCCGTTTTAGTAGACGGTATTATTTTAAAACCGTGTAAAAAGGAGTCAAGTGTATAAATAATCTATAAAAGTAATTAAAATTAAGCTCAGAGATTTATTTTCTTTGTGATCTTTACTGAAAAATCAGTATTAATTAATAATAAAATATTTTTCATTGAATGTAATTTAAGTTTTTTCTTGTTTTTGTTATTTAATTAAATTTTTAAACGATTTTTTTTTTAAATAAATGGTTGATTACTGTGATAAATGTGAGCTTCGTCGCAGGTCTCTATCAAAAATTGTGAGTCGCCGAAACGTAATTTGGGGCTAGGCTTTAGGGCGCACAGTCACGATGCACCGTGACAATCGGAAGGGCGTGTTTGGATATCCTTTCCTTTCATGTAGATACATACAGATTGATGGTTGATCAGACCAGTCCAATCGACTACCTGTCTAGGGGCCGGCTGCAGAGTATATCGCCTCTACTAATTCATTATCATTTGCATGACACGAGAAAACCCTAAATTTTCATTCACAATCAAAATAAAAATATTAATTTTTGGAAAACTGAGATTATATTTCAATAAATTTAAATGTATTATTTAATACGAAGTGATTTATAATTGTGTCAATTAATATTATTATCGGTCGGGATGAATCATAGCCCAGTGCGGGCCTGGTCGGAGTCCGCTGAAGTGTACAGATAGTCCAGCGGTGACTTGCGCTTTCCGCACAAATAGGTATCCACCGGCCCATTGTGCAGTTTCACATCCACACACCATTAGCCATACATTGTTGGCACCGCTTTTTCAACACCTTACCATTTCTCACACTTCGTTAGTTACAGTAAACATTAAATTAGAATTTTTTTAATAAATGACAGGGGGTGGGGAAATTAAATAACGCGCACGCAAACGCCGAAATTTCCGAACGACACGTAATTGGGCATCCTGAACGGTATGATTTTAATTGCTATGGCAAAAATTATCGATTTAAAAGCATAGCGTATTTAAATTTCGGTGGAAATCGTTTAAGATGAAAGCGTGAAAAATCTGTTAAATAATAAATACAGAATGCGACAATGTGGCGTGTAATTTATGTATTTATTTACTGTCGACGTAAGAAAAATACGCCTTAATAAGTAAATATTTTGTATCGCAAATAATTTAAATGATTATTCAATTTAATTAGCTTAAATTACAAAATTTATACTATTAAACGTAATATGAATGAAATCGCTTGATTTTTATTTGAAGGTAAGTATCAAAGAGAAAAATTAATAACATCTAGGTTATATATTTTTATGAAGAAATGTGTCTTTAATATATTCAAGTTTAATATAGCCAAGTTTAGGTTTATTTTATAGAATGGTATTCATTCTGTTTGGTGTAATTCAATATTCTCTGGAACATATTGATTTTTAATTTTTTTAAAGCATTCTGAATTTATCAATAAGGTCGAAAACTTGTACAGCATTAATGATTCTCAAAAAATAATATGAATTTTTTTTACAACACTAGCTTTTTCAATTCATAAAATTCACGCAATAGTCATAAAATATTTTGGTAAAACTAATACAGCTTTGTAAAATTATAGCTAAATCTGCAAGGGAGGTGCCGAGGGAGTATATCTTCAAAAATAGGGCGTTGAGCCAAATACGAGATTTGGTAAGAAAAATATAAGTAGAATTATTTGATTTCGCAGGCTGTATAAGTTTTTTTTTATTTTTGACATATTAATATCTTGTTATTTATAGCCAATAGGATGCTATATTTATTATTGATTTTATATGTTTTGGTGTGCTCAGCGGTTTTTTATTTGCGATAATGTAAAAAACAACACCGGTATGATGCTTCAGCATCCGTATTCGCCGGACATGGTCCTTGCGACTTTTTATTATATGCAAAAACGAAGAAAAAAACATGTTTTTGTAACACTGAGGAGATAAACAGAATATCGCTGACTTTAACGCCTTACTAAGAGTTGGATTTTAGAAGTTCTCCGAAGTTTAGAAAAAAAAATCTAATTGGATCTATTTTTATCTACCTTCGACAAAATATGTCGAAACGTATGTTTAATGTAATGTCCTTGATTGAGATGATTCTTGATGTATTCTTAACTGTATTAGGGTGCTGTTAATCATGTAATTGAGAAGATGCGTTCTTCAATAGAAAAAGGACTTTAAATAGAAGATCAAAACAGTTATAAAATCTGTTTTTTTATATTTATATCAACATCCAAGCAATGTTATATGCCATTTAATATATATGACCATAGTCTATGTTCATATCCATCAATGATCTTGGCTAGAGAACTCGGTTGATCATTGACAGTTTCATAATTCGATCACCAGATCCATTACTGATTAGCAATATCACTCGATTTTTTTGCTATTTTAAGCTCCTAGCATTTTCTTAAGACTTAGATAAATAAATCCTACTAGTTATTTTCTTTCAGTATAATACAGTTTCATTGGCATTATATAGGTACACCGGTAAGTAATCCATTTTTTGTGTGTTATTTGAGATCAGTCATGAACACGGTGGAAAGACATCTTTGAAAGTTGTTTTTTCTCTAGTAATGTTTCTCAGCTTTCTCTTTTGTGTCATATATTTATTTTAAAGAATAAAATGATTCAGCCGAAAGTCTAATGCTTTTGATTTAAAAAAAAAGCAAAAAGAATTTCTTTCCGTTATGCCTAATATTAATTTAATAATTTTCTTCAATTATCTATTTTTTGGTATTAATTGCCACTGCTCTCGCAAAGAATGATTTTTTCTTTAGATGTACTTGAAGTTCGTTCCAAACGCTTATTATTTATTTATTTATTTGAATACGTCAGATGGATGGCATAGCAGAAAGATTCCAAAGCGCCATTCACTCATATAACGATTCGATTAAAATTCTAACGATGCAAGGGGAATGAGTCTCACATACTAATATTCCCCCAGTGTCAAACCACGACACTGGATAATTTTAATATTATTTCAGTTGGATTGAAATGTATATTTGTTTTATAAATATTTATTCAAAGCAGGATAGATGGCGTTAAAATTAATTAGTTCAAACACGCCAAGCTACCTACATATTTTTTTTACTTATCGAAGTAATTTGCATGTTACATACAAGCCATAACAATGGTTTATAATCCTATATCCAGAAAATCAGAGTTATTTTTATAGATTTGATTTAAAATCGGGTTTTAGAATATTTGTACCATTATTTTTAAAAAGCTACTATGTAAAATTTGTTAACAAACCTGAGCCGGAGCTGTCAACGCGGCAGACATGGCGTTCTGTTGTGCGGCAGCTGCAGCAGCGGCCATCGAAGCAGCACTCAGGGATCCATAGGCAGCAGGCCCGTAGTACGATTGCATACTTTGACTCATTTGAGATGCAGCCATGCCTGAAACATATAATAAAAAAAAGATTATAAATAATGCGTCACCAAATTGCATTTCGCTACGATCGATACGCAACCTAAATGCATCGGCTTGATAATTGAATCCTCCACGGTTTTCATGGTTCATATAAATTTAGGATATTTTTTTATACGAAATTTTAATAATACAAAAAAAGAATGGAAACCGAATTAAGGATGGATACGAGGACGAGGGCGACGGCACCAGCTCGCATCTTGAGGAGTCGCATTGTCCCGGGGGCACAATGGCGGCGGCATTAAATCGAACCGACAGTTCCGTTCTCTCCTCACAAAAGACACGTTATTTGTGAATGTAAATGACATTTATTTATCTAGAATGGGATCCCATTGCACCCATAATAACCGGGGGTCCGTGTGTTTTGTTTGGGGGTCCGCGGCCCGACGTGTGACTGGCACAAGGTGCGATAGCGCGTAAGATCTGCCTACTCTTTGTTGCCCTTGCATTATCCCTCAGCCAAATTAAAACACAATATTTATGTTAACCTTTCGCGGGACAGATTCCTGGAATTAATTTCAACGTCAATTTTTACGCGCCTTAATTTGGACGGCGCGTAATTTTATGCGAAAAAATTCGAATGGAATATCCGAAGAAAGTATGATACGTCGGCGAGGAATAGCGACAATGCATAATATTGTTATACCATTGTTCGTTTTTAATATGAAATTTTACGAAAGTGAGTGTCTATTCTTGTTTCTTTAGATTGCCTATCGAGATATGTACACGATTCATAAATATTATAATTAAATAACGGTTACATACGCTTAAAAGCAAATATACAATTGTGTTTTTAGTGTCAAGTAGCATATTCTAATGTTAATTATATTTAATTCGGCAATAATATATTCAATTTAAATTTAATTAATAAAATCTAGCTCTGTATTTAATATTGAGATAATAAAAACCATGTCAAGACTAGTAATAAAAAAATATGATATATTTCAGCATCAAACTAGATATTACAGTATTACAATTAACTCTGAAACTGTCTGTTATTCGACTCAGTTTTGATTTACACGATAATATATAGTAACCTATCTGCCGCGCAAATAAATATAATATACTTGATTTAAATAAAATGTATAAATTTTCATGGTTTATACCTACACTTTGATTTCAGGTAAGCTATCTACCGTGTAAATCTAAGGTAATGTAGAATATACAAATTTATTAAAACAATATATATTTGATTTAAAATAATTACGCAATGATTAACTGAATATCGAAATTAATACGATTTCGATCTACACGTTTAGGTAATATATCAACCGTGTAAATATAAGGTTACGTATATTTCTTAATAAAGTATACATATTTATTAAAAAAATATATATTTGATTTAAAATAGTTAACTATTAATAAACTCAATGGTTTCATTTTGCACGTTTAAGTAATATATCAACCGTGTAAATTTAAAAATTTGTATATTATAATCAAGGCTATATTTTTAATCGCTTAAGTCGAATTTAGAAAATAGTATTAAAATTTTAGGGAACTAATTTTCCGTGTAAATGAAGGGAAGAGTATAAAGTTTCGTTAATTTTATCAAGAACAATTTATTTATTTGCTTAACTTGAAAAATGTAAGATATTTACACGGTTTTGATATAAAACAGTTAACAATATACTGGCAACCCTCCTATAGAGCGGCGTGTGTGACAACCTCTCCTATAGCTCTCCCTTCAGGTGTGCCGTTTTCTATAAAACACTAACTTTTTAAGGAATAATTACATATTTCATAAATATGTAATACATTGTCGCGTATTTATTTACAAATAAAAATAAATCAAGATCATTAAAATATATGAATGAAAAAATGTTTGATGTTGATTTTGTTAAATTTCACAAAATACAATTTAACCCTAAATTTTGTATGTGTGCTGAGTCTTTTATAGGGCGGGTGTTTATAGTGTGGTCCCTATTTTAGCGTTATAGGAGGGTTGACTGTATTCATTTTTCTTTAACCCATGTCACGGTGGCTTGATAACAAAAATGACGTCTGAAGGGAGTATCTCAGATACCCCTAGCATTTCAAGTCATTACTTGGTCGATATTTTGCATTTTTTTTATAATCAATATGATGCGTAAATGACAACACTATCTGTCTCTCTGTGTCTCATGTCTCGCTGCAGACTGAGCTCTCACAGCACGTGTCACGCGTACGTTTCACTCGCACTTGGCATATCGTACCGGATCCCAGCGAGAAAAAATATCGGGCACGTGGCAACAGCAGTGAATATTGTTGTTTTTATTCATTTTTTTCAATTGCGGACAGAAATGGTCTATGATTATTTATAATATTTATTTTTAGGCATTTTTAGACCAGATGACATGTAGGATGTCTATTAACCCTTTTAATCCTTTTTTGCATACAATATGCGAAGAATTGATTATTTATAATATTTATTCTTTAGACATTTTTTGACAAACACTAAGATTAATTTGAAAAAAATAAAAAACTTATCGGCATTGTTTATTTTTTGGAAAATTAAAAAAAAGAAAATTTGAGTCAATGAATAATTTTTCATCATCGATAAATAAAAGCATGGAATATTTCAGAATAATAAATCAGAATGTGAATGAAGAAATTTTTCGCTAGTTCTGCACAAAAGTGAATGTATATTTTCAGACTATTGAATGAATATATTTTTCATGTGAAATTTAATTGAGATCAATGGAAAATTGATTCGCAAACCAAGAAAATTGATCAAAATAAAAAACTCGATATTCACTGTGCGTTTTTTACACGGTAGTCTTGTGTAATAAATTGAACGCAGATTCCGATGCATCTTTCAAACGCTGCGCGATCAAGGCCAGTGATTAATGGTATTTTATCAGCCTACGTTGGCAGTTGTTGAGGATCGCCGACAAGAGTGTAAATTCATACAGCCTTGACTACACGTGTCGGAAATGTGACGAACATAAATTATTTTTGTCATAGATCGCGTTTTGCGGTCCAACTGATAAACCCCGATTTCGGTATCATTATGCAGGGCAATCTCTCGACCTCGCATTGGTTTCACGAAGTCATTAACCCGGTTGTTTGAGGCTGGCTCTCTGCCATACCAGAGTATTCCCATGTATTGTGGTCGCGTCACTGTCCGCTACCGGCCGGCAGCTTCATTATCCGGAGCCGTCTTCGTCTTAACAAGCACACACGATTATAATTGACGTTTTAGAGCCAACAACAAAGTGTAACAAGGCATCAAACGCCGCAATCCACGTATTATCGTTACACGTGTCGACAATCGGGAATTGTCTCAGATAAAAATGTTAAACTCTTGTAAAAGCAGTATTGCACAATTGCCGATACGGCGTCGACACGCAGATGGCCACGCGAGCGGCTCACGCAGCTTTTGCCGGCGCCGGTGATATATGGCGAGTTGCCACGATAAATATGTTGACAGAAAATTCATAATAATTATGGTTGTCGTTTTTCATCGGGCCAAATATGTTAGGGCTGTAAATAAATTGAAGCTCGCCGGGCACAATAATGGATGATCTCTGCTTCGTGTCGCATTCAACTGTAGAAACGCGTTTTATCATCGGGCACAATGCGGCGCGACGCTAAATCACTTTTGCGTGGCGGCCCTGTGTGCGATATCGCCGATAATTCAAACCGACCTCAACAAACGTTCCGAGAATCGTACTAATTATGTAATACCGGCTCAGGAACTCGCGAGCAAGAAAGAAAAAGCACTTATCATGCGTCAGGCCGAATTTGACACTGTTGAAAAAAGTCTGCATAATCAAATCGACAATGGAATTTCCTCGCGTGACGCTGTCTCTCCGAATGTTCGCTGGAATTTGCAAAAGTCGACCGGTTCGACGGCATTTTCTAGATCAAAAAATCTAAATCGACGTGCAATTTAAAAGATTCATCTAAATATTCACTTTCTGCAATTAATTATGTCATATATAACGAACGATCTGATAAGAATAAGGTCATATATAATACTATGTTATTTATGAATATATTTTGTATGTGGATGACGAGTCATCGTACGCACCTGCCCAATAAACGGTGTAGTTAAAACATTCAAAAACATCGTAATATTTTATAATATTTATTTAACCTGTAGGTAACATGGATATTATTTCGATAATGTAAGTTAAGTTAGTTGTCGGATAGGTATCCGACGAAAACTATGAATTCAAGCAATTCTTTATAACACTGGCCAGAGGGTATGTAAGAGAGAGAGACCCATTACCTCCGCATATTTTATAAAAATATTTATTTAAGTAGGAATTGATTAAAATTAACCAGTGTCGTGATTTGACACTGTTAGAGATTCATTCCCCTTGCATCTTTAGAATCTTTATATGGGTAGGCAAATAAATAAATTTACAAATATAATATGGACGGATGATATTTCAATAATCTAATCAATATGATTTATTTTCACAAATATACAACAATTTTAACACGGTTTTAAATAATACGAATTGAGAAAATTGATTTAGTCAATAGCTCTAAAATTGGTTGTGTGAAAACATGCTGGTCAACTAATTTACACTGATTTTTAGCTTTAAAGCGTTTTAAAATTCATACATTAGAAATAATTGATTCCGAATACATCGTCTAAAATAATGATCAAGAATTTAAGGTAAAATCAGAAACAATTTATTTTTACAAACGGTTTTAACTGCTAAACAACGATATATCGTTGTATTTTTTTTTTGTTTACTAGTAAGAAACATTTTACAATCTACGAGTTAAAATTACACAATGGGCTGTATTTTATACTGCCATTTTACTTTAACGCAGTTGTTATAAAATTAATTAATTAAATCTTCCTCTATACATGTTTTTAATATCACTACATAAACGGATGCGCCTAATTATGACTGCATCGTTAAATAAATATTTGTAAGCAGATTAAATCGAAAACTATATAATTATATTATTTTATTGAGACGGTTTCTTTTGAAAAATATGCTTTAAACATACCTAATTATTGTAGAACCATTGATTTACAATTGATAAATTTATATATACTAAACTTTTTTCAACACGGTTTTGAAAAAACAAGATCCAATATATTTCTACACGAATTAATTGCAAGAACAAGATTCCCAGGAACAAAAAATCTAATATTTTTTCAATAACAAAGAATTCTAGAACAGAACAATGTTAACAAATAAAAAGTTCATTTTATTATAATATATTAGAAGTGTGAAGATGGATGGGATTCACTATTTTACACGGTTTATGTGTAGAACATAGGATAAAATCGTTTTTACGTGGTAGCCATGTTTCACCAAAAACTCTGTATTAAAAACCGTGTAAAGAATTGATTCGTTGCTTTAATTAAAAACACCGTGTTATTTTAAATATCGAATAAAATCGTGTAAAAATGGTAATAATGAAAACCCATTAAATAAAACTAACTATACTAATTAGTATTCGTACATGTAGTTTAATTAAGAAAAAAATAATACTGACGAATGTTATTACAGTCCCGTGTCGTTGAATGTCTTATTATTACCAGTGTTATGGCTTGTAGGTAACATGCATATTATTTCAATAATGTAAGTTAACCGTGACGATAACTATGTATAATAATTGTAAACAAATAATATAAATATTTAAAATTAACCAGTGTCATGGTTTGACACTGGGGGAAATATATGCGTGATACCCTTATTCATTCCCATTGCATCTTTGGAATCTTTATATAGGTTAATGACGCTTTGGAATCTTTCGGTTTTGGCATCCATCCATCGTAAATATATATCCGACATAAATAAATTAATTAATTAGGAAATGCGTTATCCACTTCTGTTTTTTTGCTGCGTAAATTGCTTATATTTTTTTTGATATCCAATCATAGAAATGTGAAGGTTCCATAGTTATTTTAAAGGTCGTTTTAGGTTGAGATCATATGTGATAAAATATTCTTCCATACTCTAAGAAAATTGAATATTTTTTTAACCATTGGTCATTGACTTTTGTCTCAATTAATATTGGGATATTATAACGTGCGAAATTGAAATATATTTTTCTGGGAATCGTGTAATCTGGGGAATTGTGAGAAACAAATAATTTGCGTGTTATTTCAAAATCGTGTAAAAAACAGTTGATGCCTAATCTAACATAACATAACAATTCTTTAATAATAAGTGATAATATTTTCGAGTAGAAAAAAATTGTAATTAAGTTTCAGGTCATTTAGGCCAGTGCTCCGCAACCGATGTGCCGTGGCACACTGGTGTGCCGTGAGCCGAATACAGGTCTGCCACGGTTAAATACAATGTATTTGAAATTTTACAATTTTTCATTATGTATTTAATACACAATGACAAATATTGTATAGAATAATTATTATAACTAAATACGGTGATACAAAAAATTATTGTAAATTTTGTGTATCTATTTAATACCTGTATATTTTAGCCTTTGGTGTGCCGCGGAATTTTAGGAAGAATTTTGGTGTGCCGTAGATGAGAAAAGGTTTCGGAGCACTGATTTAAGCCATCATTTAATTGTATTTTACCCATTGGTCCTTGTGTTGTGATACAGAAGGATATTATTATGCCCTTTAGTGATATTTCAAACCCGTGTAAAAAAAATGAATACGAATAATGATTTTCTCAATAATAATTTATGAAAAACCTCGGAAAATTGTATTGTGAAATTTATCTTGGATATAATCTTGCGTCGATAGACCGTTATAAGATATATTTTATCGATGCATAATCTTCGATAAAAATATATTAATATGAATGCATTGCCGTTATGCACACATTGCGCCATCGTCTTTTATTTACAGCGCTTCAATGTGCCACTGCAAATAACCGTGTGACGTTTTTCACTGCACATAAATACGTGCCATAAAATAAAATAATGCCAAATTCAGGAAATTATGGTAATATCGGTAATATAATAAATTGATAATGTGTTTAAGGCGCGGTAGTGCATCCTAGGACAGCCGGGCCCTTGCCGTGCATGCCCCGTGTATTTTATGTGCAATTAATGCAAATCCCTTTGGCGTGCGGCAAACCTTTATACATATCAATATATATATATTTTTATTTATTAAGTTCCCTCGGGATAAAACGTCAACCTGTTTTATTTATATTGCAATTATGTACGGCCGACATCATATTTGAATATATTTTTTTCATTGATTCTGAATTATCGCCGGGTATAGTTATGATTCTGCGATCCTCGTTGAGTGGATGTCAAATACATTCCCGCAACTACAGCCAGTTTAATGCATTTAGCAATTTTAATCTGCGAAATCCTTTTGGGGGACTTTAGTTTCTGCGGCTGACGTTCCGCATTGTCTGGGATAAGAACCGGCGTGGGGGTCTGGAGCAGTGTTAAATTTACATCTGCCGTATTGGGTTTCGTGCGTCGCCATTATTAATATTAAAACAAATAGTCAATAGTAATATAGAAAATTTTCGCGAATGAATGAACGTTGCAAATCTTGTTCGGTGCCAATATCCGATCGCACACACCTGTTTCTGGGTCAACAGTCGCATTGTCAACCTTTTGTGTTAACGGCCGCGACAATGGTCGTCGGAGACAATGGCTGGTTGTTATTTAAAATCGCGTCCAGGAGACACTTGACACTTGCAATAATCCATCAAGAGACAAACGGCACAAGTGTCACTGTTTGATCAGCGCTGATTTACATGAAAACAGCTTCATCCCATGATGGCGATGGCATATTTACGTTATGGCGACGAATTAGACGTTGTGAGTCAACTGCTTTGCCAGTGTGATATACTTAATAAATATTGATTGTTATAAAATTAAATATATATATAGAAATTATCGACGACATAAAACAACTGTTGTCATAAAACTAACACTCAGGATGCAATTGCAATTAACATTTTTTGTTATTGTTGAATATTAAGAATATTTCAGCAATACAAACAAAACACAATCAATTAAATCCTAATGAAAATTTTCAACTTGATGGAAAATTATTTTACTTAAATATATATTTAACCCTTTCAGTGCGGGGCGCATGACGTACATGCGCATACAAGTCGTGTCAGGGTGCGGCCGCATGTCGTACATGCGCGAGATTATTTAAAACTTTAACTTGTCGTTACATGTAAACTAGACCCGAGTTAAGTGATGGTGTTTGTTTTAAAAATCAGCTAATAAACACAGCTATCAATAAATATACAACATATCACAAGAAATTTATAGGAACCATGTAATATGTAAATATGAATAGTGACGATTCAAATCGCGCGTGGTGTCTCATTCAAATCTCCGCAGTAGTATCGGTGACGTATCTCGGCTCAGGGGTTGTTAAGGGTGTTCCACGTACATTATGTTCCACATACACGTGTACGGATGTAATGGTATAAGAAAATTGCATTTCGCATTTTTGATTTTGATTCGCATTTCCATATTTTTCTCATTTAATCTCTGCTTGAGCAATTGATATTTTGTTCGATTTATTATTACGAAAATAAAGCAAATCGAGTTTATTTTTTAAGTTGAGATGGAAGAACATATCCTAATAAACATGTTTGCATACATCTCATAGGAAAATGGTCTAATATAGCGGTAACCGGAGAATACAAATTTACCTCGCCAAACAAATAATTTGGTCCAAAACGCGCCGCACTCAGATGCAGAACCGTGTTTAGACCCGCCGCATTGAAAGGGTTAATGGATTTAAAATCAAGCGTTCTAAAATAAGAGGCTAAAAGTATATCCAGAGACTACATTATAAATCAACTTTTAATTTATAATCTGTCAGTACATGGATAGGCTATATAAAGATATGGATAGCATGAATTAAGTTTGGAATTTTTTATAAAAAAAAAATATCTGAAAAAGCCCGGAAATATATTCAATCAACTCAATTTGCTTTAAAATAGTTTTAATTGATGTAAAATATATATTCTATTGTCATAATTAATTCCAAGTGGTAATGAAAGCGATACTGAAAAAAAATGTGGGTCATATTCAAATATGACAGTAAAAATTACGAAAAAACAAGTAGATTAGTCATTGAGAATTAAAAAAAAGGACTAGATATGAAGAATTTTTTAATAATCTTTAACCGTTTGACTACTGCGAAATATTAAGCTAGGTGACATTCATATACCGCGAATATTTTATTTATAAATTGATATATATTGTTTGAATTTTTAATATCAAAGAGTCGAAATTTTAACTCTTTTATGCGTATTTTACGGTATTTGCGTCGTCCCCGCACGGAGGACACATATGTCCTTGTGGTACACAAACGGTTAAACAGCATTATTGTTAAAAACATAAAACAAAAAAATGGAACACAGTTGGCTTAACCTTATAAATACCATAAGGCCAAAATATCGGCTTTTATAGTATCGATAAAAATGTAATCAGCTGATTTCAATGAATTTAAATTAGATTTTCAGTCGATATATTAGCTCTTGATATTTTTGTCGATTCTATGAAAGCCGATATATCGGCTATAAATAATTAAAATGGTTAAAACTGTACTGTTTTGAAAAGGAGCTTAATTTTATTTTGATATTGATATAATTAATCTAGTTATTCCAAAAATTATACAGATAAATAAGGGACTCTATATATCTCTAATATGAATGAGATTCTTCGATTTATTTACGTCTTAATTTACGTCTGAAAAAAATAATAACAATTTTTTTAGGCATTCTATGACTTTTAGAATGACTTAAAAAATACTAATACTACAACAATCCCTTGATTAACACGGATAGCAGTAATTGGTATTTATTAATCTTCTTTTATGCGTTAGATTCGTTATATGTCCTAATATTAATTGAGACAAAATAGCAAAATTGTATGACACAATAGTCAAAGACCAATGGTTAAAAAAGTATTTAATTTAGTATTCAAATTGCTAAGAGTATGGAACAGCATTTTCTCACATATGATCCCAACCTAGAACGAGCTTTAAAATAACTATGGAAACTCCACATTTGTATTATTGGATATCAAAAAAAATATATACAACTTACACAGCAAAAAAACAGAAGTGGATAACGGATTTCCTAATTTATTTATTTATTTACTTAACTACGATGGATGGATGGCAAAACCGAAAGATTCTAAATCGCCAATACCCTAATAAAGATTCTAAAGATGCAATGGAAATGAATGTGTCTCTCACACATATAATTTCCCTCAGTGTCAAACTATGACACTGGTTAATTTTAAATATTATTTTAGTTGGATTCATATTTATTCATATAATTCATAGTTTTCGTCGGACACCTATCCGATTACTAACTAAGCTCAGTCGCGGTTAACTTACATTAGCACGATTTTAATTTAAACAGTAATTTAAGGAACTCTATATATCTAATATGAATGAGATTTTTAGATTTATTTACAATTCACGTCTAAAAAAAATAAAAACAATTTTTTAGGCATTCTAGGACTTTAAGAATGACCAAAAAAATACCAATACTGAAACAATCTCTTGGTTAATACGGATACCAGTAATTGGTATTTATTAATCTTCTTTTAGGCGTTATTTTATGACACAATAGCTTATGAACAATGTTTAAAAAAGTATTTAATTTGATATGAGTATGGAACAACATTTTCTCACATATGATCTCAACTTACAACTAGCTTTAAAATTTTAATGGGATCTGCAGATATGTGTGACTAGATATCAAGAAATATATAAACAACTTGTGAAACAAATATCACAGAAGTAAATAACAGATTTCCTATTTTACATTTTGTATAATATAATTATTGGCTTTTCATATTATTTTACACGGTTAATGGTGTTTTTTTTTACGCGGAAAATTCACTGCGACCTGCGTATAGCTCCTTGATTTTATATTTTACATAGTTTATTACAATTGAGATAAACTATGCATTTTTATTTAGTAACGTTGAAAATATTTGGGGCCCCCCGGCGTTAAGACGTATATCAAATATTACTAAACATATTTGTTTAATATTGAGTATTCTTTTGTAACAAACACCTGTTACAATACAATGCTGCACAGTTTGCTATTGGATGAATGTCGTATGGTGTACAATTATTTGTTACATGGTACACATCACGTTCTGGTTTATTTTTGAAAAAAACTGTTGTTTTGTAATTGTGATAATTTTATTTGGAAAATTGCTGAGACAATGGCGTGCAAATCTATAATCGAAAATCAAACAGTGACACACGCGACAAACACATGGTTAGAAAAAAGAAAATATATTTATATAAATGGAAATATTTGAATTTATCGTGTTAATTTGAATTGCGATATTGTTTGCGCAATGAATATTAAATGAAATATTTGATGTATCGATCATATTTATTTTGGGCAGCGGCCTTTTTGAGTTCTGTGAGGTCCTCCTTGTGCGAGAATCGGAGGGTCAAGCAGATGGTTAAGGGGTCAGGGGTTAAGCGAAGCCCTCGCCATAAGAAAAGAATCACGCAGGTACCACGAGGTGTTGTATTACATACGTATCGGACGAGACGCGTTGCGAAAAGTGGCTCGATTACGTTCTTAATTATTGAATAATAAATTATTAAATATATAAAAATAAGAGCGATTTATAATAAAATGAGATTTTATGGTTTCGCCGAGCGTTGCAATCTGATGTAAAGCGAAACCCTACGAATACAGCTTTTCGATTCGGTTATGGTGTATTTTTTTCATTCGTGGGTAGATTGTGTAATTAGTGAGATATTCTGTGATGTTATGAAGTGTTTCGTAAATGTTTCGATAAATATTTTTGGTGGAGCATCGTGTCGGTGTGCTTTTACTATGAGAATGCAATTTACACTAGGAGCTGTCTTCGATTTGATGGCCTTTCTATAAATCATCTCTGGCCGTGTGAAGCTGAAAACAAACAGCGAGAGCGAGAGCGCGGTACCGGATCGTCTCGCGGCGGAGGGAGACGACCGTCGGTCTCTCAGTCGCTACCGAGCGGCAATCAGCGAGACATTTAAATGAGAGTTGATTGACGTTTCTTATTATTTGTGCCAGTCATCCTCTACCTCGAAGATTTCTTCTTATCCACTCGAGAATCAGTTGAGCTCAGGTGTTTTTCGAGCGAGACATTAGCCAGACATCGAGTCTAGCGTTTTCCTCTTGGCCAGGTGCAGTCCGCATCCTGGCCCGGAGACGAGTGTCAATTCAAGATGATGACAATAAAAAAAAATAATGCCAAAGTTAATTTACCATATTGTCTATTCACGCTTTCAATAAGGGTTACGAAAGGTCAAGAACGTATATATGATCGTATACTCGAAATCATCATATTAATTCTTCAGGAATGGTTTCATTTAAGCGTTGAGTTCATATTCAAATTATTTATTAAGACATTAGTATTGGATTGAATCTGAGTCATAGATATAATATCGAACTATAATAAACCTACATTCCAATTATCTTTAATATATATCTAGTTTTAGATCTACGTTAAGATTTTAAAGCATCGAACCGTTATTTTTTTTGGATTTTGTTTCGGCTCAGTTTAAAAAAACAGCCGGAGCAATAACGGAGCCAAAAATTAACGGTTCAAAGATCTGACATGTTTTTATATTATTCTTATCTATTTTTTATTTATTTCATACTTAAAACAACTAACTTTTTCGCCTTAAACTTAAAGTTGAATGTAACGCGTGTATTGGTCACTACATGATTAAAGAATTTAAACATACCTAGACAAAAACTATTAGTTCATAAAATATCTATACATGAGCGTTTAATTCTTTACTTTATTATTAAAAAAAAGTAAAAGGTTGGAGAATTACAGATATTTTATTTATTCCATTATGGTGTATGGATCGTATAACAGAAAGATTCGAAAGCATCATTCACCCACATAAGATTCTAAAGATGCAAGGGGAATGAATCTTACACACTAATATTTCCCCCAGTGTCAAATCACGACACTGGCTAATTTTAATTAATTCCCACTTAAATAAATATTTTTATAAAATATGCGGAGGTAATGGGTCTCTTCCTCTTACATACCTTCTGGCCAGTGTTATAAAGAATTGCTTGAATTCATAGTTTTCGTTGGACACCTATCCGACTAAGAACTTAGCTCAGTCACGGTTAACTTTAAACAAATTTTACCTACAAGCCATAACATTGAACGTCCCCATCTAATATTTTTAAGATTTTAGATTTAGGATATCTTTATGGATCTTCTCGAATTAATATATCTCGCTAAACTTAATAGGATTATCAATATAAAAAAAAACCTACATATATTTTGTAAATATAAGGTTTAAACTAATCGACGATTGATATGAATGACGAAGGCTGTATTGCTGATTTTATTAGGAGCGTAGAATCAATCTGCCACCAATGTATAATACGATCACGCGTTACGTTTAATAAGAAAAAATAATCAAAAATCTAAATTTCGCGGGTTGTTCAAGTCCGTTCACCACAATATTTGGTATACTCGACCCTGACGTATTTTGACATTTGTAGCCACATAAGATGTTTACAATATTGTGAGCTCTCGTAAAGATTTCAGGGATTTTTCGGAAGTTTTTAAATGTAGAAAAAATTAAAAAATATTTTTTATATGGATGTGTTTCGAAGAAAATGAAATGTAAACCCGCACCAAGAAAATGAGATGTAAACCAAGTTTATTTTATTATTAAAAAATAATATAAACTAGTGTTATAGGTTGTAGGTAGCATACATATTAATACGATAATGTAAGTTAACCGCGACTGAGCTAAGTTAGTAGTCGGATAGGTGTTCGACGTAAACTATGAAATCAGGAAATTCTTTCAACACTGGTCATGGGGTATATAAGTGGGAGTGACCCATTACCTCCGCATGTTTTATAAAGATATTAATATAGTTAGTTTGTTTAATGTATTTAATGCGTGGAATAAATAATTATAAACAAATAATATTAATTACAATTCAACTGAAATAATAATAAAATTAACCAGTGTCGTGGTTTGACACTGGGGGGAATATAATTGTGAGAGTCTCAGTCACCCTGCATCTTAAGAATCTGTATATGGCTGAATAGCGCTTTGAAATCTTTATGTTATGCCATCCATCTATCGTAGTCAAATAAATAAATAAAACGCTTCCGTTATATAATAATTGCGTAAAAATAATTACATGGATCTATATCATGATTAATACGGCTGATTTGTTCTAGATAATATATGGCTTGCAAAAGAAAATCATATATAGTAGCGGATTATATTATTATTACAAAATTAAAAAAAAATCATTTAATAATAATAAATATTTTAATTTGTATGAACCTCTGCGATTATTGCTGTTTATCATACATTGTTATGATATTTTGATGATTTTTTGCGATTCCAACTGCCATAAACAAATTTCGATCAATATCGCGATACGATTAGATGAAAAAAAAACACCAATTAGGATCATATTAATTTAATAAAATTAATAGATACGAATTACATTTTTTTTTTGGCCGCTCTGCAAAAAGATCATTTAGCAAGGCATGCCGTGAATAGTTCCACGATCTGATTTGGAGCGAGAGATCTCGCCACCGTATAGTCAGTCGGTTTCTAATTTAGGTATAGAATCGTCGTGTGTTTAGGTAGATGATTAGAGGTGCGCTGGAGGCGGCACCTCGCGTCAATTGATTCCGTAACGAGACAGTTCTGCCGAATCACTGCACGGTTTTGATAAATTACATTTAATGAACAGCGCACGTTCTGCTATCTTCATTTTAATTAACGAACTAGCAAGCACCATAAACAAATAATAACCCTGTTTCACAACATCTTCTTTCAACTAACATGACAAGGAACCAGAATAATCAATGCATCAACACAAGACGGATAAAAAGGTGTTGGATGGATACAAAAAATGGAGCTCTGGCAGCGATAAAAAGCGCTCATTTAAACGAGGGTATATCGAAAAGTTTGGTAAAGTATCGTGTGATTGAAAATTCTATCGAACGATTGTCGACGTGTAATTATAATTAATAAAACAACAGCTATAAGGACGAATCTGCCAATTAATCTGTCACCTACTATAGTATTTCTCAATTAAAATGTTTTAAATGGACGCAAATGTAAAAGTGTCATTAGATTTCAACCAGATTTAAGTCTTAGGCTGTTTTCCAACGAATGTTTTTACATCTAAAAATATTTTTTTAGAATATGTTTATCTAAGAAAGACGTTAAACACGACTTCGACATTGGAATTATTCTTTTATTTTTTCCTTAAATTAAGGTTTTTTAAATACACTGATATTGTGTTCAAATGAATGATATTTTATTTTCAGAAAAAAATCTTAAAACTCGTGATGGCTCAAAAAAAAGTGGCTCATATTGATAGTATTAAAAAAACAGTGAGTAGGAGACTCTGAAAAAATATTTATAATCTCATAGTTCATCGAAAAATAGTCTTTGACCAATCTAATGAATAAAAATGAGTTTATTTGATGATAAATCATAGGTTTTGTCCAGTTGAGATCTAAAAAATATAATGAAAAGCATTTCGTTTCGATGAAAAATGGAAAGAAAATCCATCCGAATAGATCAAGAGATCTTAGAATATTAAGTAATATTATTTACGTAGTTACAAAACCGATCAATTAATAAAATTAAAAATTTGAAAATGAAGATAAACTATATATAATTCAATCATAGAATAAGATAAATTATAAAACTATAAGGCGCATTTAATTTTTTGTTAATAATTCACGAGAAAATTTAAGTTATATTCGTATAGTAAAACGTCAGGAAATGATCTTGGAATCAGTTCTTCGTTCATCAAAATGATAAAACCGCTATTTTCTTCGGATTTTCCATCGTTCATTACCAAAAATATTACACGACGTAATTAATTATATTGAAATATTAAGAGAAAATTGTGAAAACGTAATTTTCCTAGACACAGATGTGATAATCTAGTCGATGAAAGTATTTATAAGTGAATTAACCCCTTCTACTCAAATCACGAGTGACACTCGTGATCGTATTTTGTGGGCGTATCCGGCAACGACGAGCTATGCTCGTTGTAAATTTCGATCCGCAATATTTTTATCATTATTTTATAAAATCTAAAGTTATTCCTGTTTTCAATCAATTAATTTGCCACTTCATTTCGTTGACTAAGATGTATCTTCCAAATAAAAAAAAATCATTGAAATATACTAAACGGATATTGAGAAATAAATATTTTACTGAAATACTATTTTAATCAATTAAATAGTCTCTTCATTGAAAAGTTTAATCGCTATTGAAGGGGTTAAAAATAAAGTTGAATTAGATAAAATTTAGTTAATCATAACTGTAAAATGTTAAAAAATAACCTTAAAATTAGTTCTTTGCTTATCAAAGTGAGAAACCCCGTAAAGTTTTAACACCGGTTCATTATTTTTTTTTATTTTGAAATTTGTTTTAAATAACGAAGATAATATATTTATAAACCAAGATGAATTAGAAAACATCTTTGGTGTGTATATATTTAGAAAATTTAGTCAATTCCAACTGAAAATGCTATGAAATCATCATTAAATCCGACAGTTCTTCGCCATTAAAATGAGATGAATAAAGATCGGTTTGATGCATTAAATTATAATTGAAATGAAATGCAATTGACTTACCGGCTCTGAGGGCGTCCATGGGCACTGATGGATATGGTATGGAGTAGGGATATCCCTCTTTCCTGAGCGTCTTCGGTTTCCTCCTGGGTCTGTATTTGTAATCCGGATGCTCTTTCATGTGCATGGCGCGCAGTCTCTTCGCCTCGTCGATGAACGGCCGCTTCTCGTCCTCGCTGAGCAGTTTCCATTCGGCACCTGAAAACAATATTGATAATTAAAACCGCGGGGGATGATATCGGATTTGTCTCCTCGGATTACACGGGACTAAATTAAAACCGGGCTCGCCGACGGAAATAAAAAGCGATTGCTTCCAATAACGGCGGGGGTGGAGTCCCTCCCCGGAGGGCTGGCTCCAGTCTCCGGCTCCCGGCCCAGTCGATATTCAATTGTTTGCCTGAGTCGTCATTTCGGTCTCCCGATTGTAGCTCCACAATGCGGCAACAATGGCGACTCTATCTGGCTCCATTGTACCACTCATACACCGGCGTTCTGTTTCCATTATCTACGTAGAACATAAACGCTACATAGGTACTATTATTATTATTCTCCTACATTTTCCTCAGTGAGCACAATTCCCTCTGTCCTCGTTCGCATTGTGGAGGTACCAAAGGCTTTCACAGTAATGAAGAGTATTTTTGCCCGATTTCAATACAATGTAGTACGTATGTCTGCCATTTGGTAGGACGTAACTGAGATAACCGTTCGCTTGCTCCGGAATCATGAATGTAGAAATCATAATTGGTCGTTTTTCATCATAAATCATTATCGTCGTATCATCCATTCCTACAGCCCTAGGGGTAAATATTTATGTTTCGCCGAAAAAGCTCAATCCTAATATCAAGCACTATATATAATTATTTTTTGGGAGTCAAATATATATCTATTACAATTAATAATTAACACAATAATAATATTGCAGGAATTGATAAGATTTTTGCAAAGTTCTACGTCCTCTTTTAAGCAATCCTCTTAGAATTCTTTTACTTGTAAAATAGAATTTCAGCATAAAATATATGTTTAAAATGGATTCTGTTGTCAAAACTTATTAATATTTTCATTAGATATTCTGTGTGTATTAAACATTTCTTATTCAAAAAATATTTCATTATTTTTAATTTTAATTTATTCAACAATGGAGAATCATTTTCATTGATAATTATGACTTTTTTAATTTAAATCGACATATTTCGTAATTATATTATCAGACAAATAGAATTTTTTGTTCTCACGTTCATAATTTGGAGGTTTCTTAAAAAAAATGATAAATCGAAGTACTATTCATTGATTCATTCACAGTAAAAAGAAGAAAATCGGATAAATCCACAGTAAAAAGAGGCTATAAATTATGAAAAATCATATGACTGCAGTAAAAAAGAGTGAAATCAGCTTTCCAAAAAAGAGGTAAAATAATCCACAGTAAAAAAAAGGGGCTAGATGAGAAGAATTCAGCAAAGTCCATATAAAAATGGGTATGAGAAAAAATCGGCTACTTCCACAGTAAAAAGCGGAGAAAATCGGTTAGTCTAGGAAGAAAAAGAGGCTCTTGAGGGAAAAAATCTGAAATGTACAACTCAAGACGATGTATATTAAAAAATAGAGATGAATGATGAACTAAATTTGGGAAAAGTGATAATAAATTATCACTTTTCCCAAAATCAAGATCTTTCCTGATAATCAGCTTATTTATTTATTAAATTGACAAAGATGTATAGATGACATACCAAAAAGATTCACCCATATTCTAAAGATGCAAGGGGAATGAGTCTCTCACACGTATATTCCCCACAGTGTCAAACCACGACACTGGTTAATTTTTAATATTATTTCAATAGAATTGAAAATTATATTATTTGTTTATAATTATTTATTTACCGAAAGATATATGGCATCAAATTAATTAATTCTAACGCGACAAACTACCTACATAAATATTTTTTGTCCTGATTCCCTGAATTCATAGTTGCTTAATCGCGGTTAACACTCAAGCACCCGCTGTTTTCAGGCGAAACTTACACCTAAACCCGCATCTTTTTATCGATCTTGCGATTTTGCGCGGCTCTGTAAAAAACGCTTAATAACTTTTTTCCTTTTGGAGATAATTTGGCCAAAAGAGAAGTATTATACGTATAGGATACTTATATTAGATTATTAGAATATTTAGATAAGAAATAAAATTTTCGAGCTATGAGAATGATGATTTATTGTATTTTAGACGATAAAATACAAATAGATATCTTTATGTAGTATGTAGGTAATTTCCAGCTTAAAATAAAAGGATGATTGGTTGTGCCACATAAATATTCCAAAAGTTATTTTGTTGAATGGGTAAACAAAACCAAACGGTTATAGTCGATGTGTAAGTACTGGAAAGTTTTTGATCCAAATAATCTATTAGTCACACAGTTTTAACCATAAATAAATACATATGTCATACATTTATAAAGGGCATGCAGAGTGAATGAAACCAAAATGAGTTGTAAAACTTTTGTAGCGCATTAGATAGCACGTTTCGTGTGAACCCGCGTTAGTGCGGGAGCGGGTGTTTACCGTTTACGAAAATTTCCGCACTAACGCGGGACCGGATCCTTGAGTGTTAACTTACATTATTGAAATAATATGCTTGTTACCTATAAGTCATAACACTGGTTATAAAATGATTTTATTATAAGCCCTAAATTGAAGCTCAAATAAGCCCTATGATGTTACCGCAATAAAATTTCTCAGACGATTTATGCTTGAATATTCTTTTTATAAGACAACCCATGAAAATTAGCCCTAATCAGTATTATGGGGAAAATATTATTATAAATCTTCAGGAAAACAGTATATTTAATTTTCACTTATATTCAATATAATAATTGTATCAGTGTAATAAAAGAAAAATGATAAAAATCAGGTATACATATTTTTTCAGACATTTTTTTTATAAAAATATCACACATACATAAATTAATTTAATGTTGCAATCATATGTAAAATATTTTGATTTTTTTTTTGATAGATACACCTATCCAAGTACTGACCGCGCCCATTTTTTGTGCATAACTGCATAGCGTTTGTATGAAAACTGGTTCTACCTACATACATACATGGCGCGAAGCTGGCTTTTTAATATAATCGATTATAATACAGTGAAAGTTATTTGATTAATGGTTAACACAATATAAAATTATTTTTATATAAATCTAATACTTACCTAATAATATTGTAATTATGAAAAATTTTCGATTGTACCGTCATGATACGAATACGGCATAGAAAGGCGGATGGTTTTCTCGAAATCACTGTAATTACAATACCATTTTCATAATAATATCGCCGACCGAATAGTCATTTCGCCTCGGTGTAATCTTATAATTAAACCCATACGAATACAAGCACAGCATATTGTGCGCTGATAATAATTCATGATGGATAAATTATTCTTAACGTACTGGGCGATGAGTCTGTCGCACAATAAAGCCATTGTCAGACGTCTCTCATAGCGTTTCGGTATCCAATAGATTCATACGTACGGCTCATTATTGCCGTCATTTTCATTTGCTCGGCAATTTCGCGACTTTATGGAAATGCGTATTGTACGGCCCGAGACCCTCTCAATAGGTGGATAGATGGGAGACACAGGTAACACAAATGTACAAGTACGGCCGGAACAATACTTTCATTCAATGAAAGAGGGACAAGACAATTTGAATTCATCTTTCGCAAAGACAATGGCGCGTACATTGTTGAGCGCAGAAAGGAACAATCGCGAGGGACGAGCGCCGCCGTCTCGCTCGCACTCGCCCGGTGACTGCGCAGATCCTCTCTGTCGACCGACACTGGATGGGAGATGTCCCAAGGAAGAATGCCTGAATGCTGAATACCCCCTCCCATCCATTGTTCGCGGCACAGGTTGATCAGTAACAATTTTGAAGAGTACAAGGCACCGAGAACAGTGTCGCTGCCATTGCACCGGGCTTATTGATTGAATTGCTACCGGAATTTAACACTGCTGGAAAATTATTCGTCTGTCTCGCAGTGTTTCTAAACCTACCAGTAATCCGACATAATACATTTATTGACATATTATTCTATATAAATGCTTCCTCACATCTACAGGATTAGAAAACTTGGGTTATTACGACTGCATCTGATCTACTGAGTTACCAGACATCAAAATCATTTCTAATCAATGGTTACTAAATTCGAACATAACCTTTTCCACTCCGTGGGCCAGACGTATTGGCCCAAATGATTTTTAGCAAACAATTTGAATCATGTTTTTTATTTAATTTAAAAAAAAAATATTTCTTTTTTAATCGAATATCAGATAAAACCCTGAAGATGCTTCTTATTCATTTTCCCAATTAATATATATTTTAGTAAATTTGTTAAAAAAAAATACAATGAGAGTAACGCATAAGACTAAAAGTGGATAGTGTGGAAAGGGTTAACGATTATAATTGTTATTTCAATTATAAACTTGAAAAACTTTAATAAATTATTTCAGTAATAAGATCAGTAATTAGAGCCTTAATACTGATTACAAATTATAATAAATATATTAGAAACAAGATAATGATTTCTTGAAAGTATTAATTATATTTATTAATTAAGCGGAACTTGGAAAAGCTAGTTGACGAGTTTTCTACCTCTAACATATACCCCTTGCGGTACATACTACCAGGGGGGGGGGGGGCTTGTATATCGCAGACATATTTTCTAGATTATAGTCAACATAATCCTGCATATTTTAGGTCCAGTTGACACAAAATACTTGGATTCGACTAAAAACCCAAGAAAACTTTGATAAATTACTATAAATAATTTTAGATAAACTAACAAAATTGTGCACCCTTGGAAAAATATGTACATGTATGTGTGCAGGTACCCTTATGTGGATAAACAAATATGGGCTCTAACGGACTTCTCACCACAGAGCCAGTATGCCCTGGGAAGGAAAACCCTAATATGTTAAACATTAATTGGTCTAGCCTCGATACTTTTGCTCCTCTTCCTTCTTTCTAGCTCTTTGAGTCTTCCTCATGATGAATGGATTGCTATTGCACGATAGGGTCAATAATCACTTACGATTTAGAAAAGAGGAAAATCCCCTCTTACTTGCCCGGACACAGCCGAGAGGGTAAAATCCCATACCAAAAGGGTAGAATATGTACGCCCAGTGCCAGCAATGGCCAAGAGAGGTAAACTCTTTACAAAAAACCGCATACCAAGACAACTTGTGGCCCCGCGGTATGGACACGAAAGGGAACGCCTTACGTCACGTGTGAGACTCAGATTCCTTTGGCCTCGAATGCTATTCGAGAGCTTGGTAAGGCCCATACCCTCAGCGAGTGAGATCCTTGTGACTGACAAATGATGATGATGATGATATATAAACAGTCTAAAATCTCTTGAAAACATAACATCAAGAAAAAAGATCACCTTCTTCTGTTACGTTGTTTGCTATTTTTAAATAAATTTATTAAAATATGCAGAATATTTAACATGATTCAATTTTAAGAAAAAGTCGTACTTTCGTTGTCATTCGGAATCCGGAGAAGTCTCTGAAACCATGTTCGGAAAATACAGAGGCTGAGGCATAACAGCGTTGTCGTTTTTGGTCATAAAACATGAATAAACAAATTTACACTCGAAGAAAAAATACTTGTTTTTAATTATATCCACTCCAATATTTATTTATTTGCAATAATAATAGCGGATAGTCCTACTTTATGCAGGAAGATAAATAAAACGACAACAAAATCCACGCGTTTACCAGTTACTACTAAATAATCTCCTACTTTTTTTTAAAAACTCGAACATGGTATCTTATTTATTCGAAATATAGCAAAATTGACTTTCAGCGTCGATATACTAATAAAAATTTATCTCACAGAACGATTAACAAAACTGATGAGATGTTTTATCAAAAATTTGCAATTTCGTGTAGTTTATAGTTTTTTAATTAACAATTAAACCGAATACGAATCCGCCTATTCAGATCCAATTATTGTGTATGGCTTGCAAGTTGATACGTATTAGAAGAAGATCCTATAAACCAAGAAGGACACCATCGCAACCCTTATGAAATAAGCGTGAAGCTTCTTCTGTAGGTCGGAGTAGCTGGCAGAAATATGTAGGGCGCTCTAGGTGACAAAAACCTGGAGTTAAGGGCAACTTGTAAGTCAAAATGTAGCTTTTTTGTTTTAAAACAATGGGAAGATGACTTTTATCATTAATAAAATGTATTTATTACTATGTAAGTATTTGTGGTAACGATGTTTAGAATGTGTATCAGAAACTTCTCCGGGCATTGCAGGAAAGAGTCGATACTTACAGCAGGATTGTATAAGATATTATTGGCGTCTTCTACGTTATTTTACAATAATATATAAATATAATAATAAATCGTCAAAGATATCGAACCTCATTTGCAGTATTTATTTATTTATTTGATGGTGGATGAATGGCATTACAGAAAATTACAAAGCAGCACTCACTCATGCATAGAATCGATAGAGATTTTTTTAAGATGCTAGGGTGGTGGGCTATAAGAGTCTCGTTTGCCCCCTGAAATATCATTCTCAGAATTTATTGATTTCATCAAAAGGCTAACCTATTTTTGTACTATCTTTGCTAGATTCTGGTCACACAATTCTAATAAATCGTTACTACGTAGTCAAAATGCATCACGGCAGTTCAAATTGTGGCAATTAAACAACAGGTAATATTTTTCAGTACTTATTTTATAATCTGACATATAATATACGGTTTAGGTCGGCTTTTTCAATATACGCAATGCATAAGTTAGTTTACTAAACCACTTGGCTAATTACGTAGATATTTTCAATGTAAAGTATCGCCCTTTCGTTGATCTCTTATATGAGATTTTATAATATTATATAACAAAGCAATTAATGACGATACTTATATACTTTATAAAGATATTTTTTTTCTTTTATACCATTTGTATAACAGATTGTATAACAATTTGTTAGGCGTGGTTAGCGAATTTCATTAATCTGTAATGCCAACCACGCATTGTCTTTAAATAAATAAATAAAATAAAATAATAACTTCGTTAAATATAAAAAAAGCCTGAAATGCATGAAAATGGTTTGAACTACAAATATGTATGACAAAAAATGTATTTGCTCATTTCCTGAAAATGTGACTTAACGACTACTATGGAATAAATGAAATTTTAACTTTAATTTAATAATTATTAATAGCAAGTTTCACAAATAATTAAAACATAATTATGATCGATGATATAATTAGCTAACGTTAAAAAAATTATAATGGTTATTGTAAAACAAGTATAAGAATATTCGAATAAAAAAATATGTATAATATTTTCACCCCACCAGATTCCTTTGGGCGTAAACTGTTTCCCACCCCTGCGGCTTGTAATAATTAATATCTTATCTCACCCCGACAGTGTGCTACAACGACGGTAATATTATGCCATAATAAAAGTATAACATGCCGCCCTATTTTAATACCCTTATTTTTCACCCTCAGTTTTATCAATTTAAAATTCTAATGGACAAATATTTAATTAAGAAATCACACGAAAATCAAATATTTCGCTACCGACCGACCATAAATTTGAATGAAATATTTATGATATATTCGAGTAGGGCCGTTGATGCGAAACGCAACCACGTTATCTGGAATGGTCACGTATGCTTGTATATGTGTATGGGATACGTGACCGGAGATGATAAACCCCGAATAAGCGATCTCCCCATTGTTTTTGTCCAATGGATGTGCGGCGAGTGGGGGAATGCTATTGGTGCAACACGCCGAGGGTCCGGCCAATGATGTTGTGGAACGAATCTTCGTTTAAGACATTGTTCATCTTCTTTGAAAATTGCCATTATCTATGGTGGCCGTGAATGGGACAGTGCATTCGGATGTGGCGTTCCATCGTCAGCGCGGCCATTGTCCGCGGTAATGAAAAGACGTGACGGAACACGAGTCCCACTGGAAAGACCACAGGAGCGTGTCAGCTCGAATACCAATTGGAAACAATTCTTTTTTTTTGATAAATCGGTTTCACTACTTTGGAAAAACATTCAAAAATCGTAACGTTGTGTTACACAATTGTAACAAATCGTTATTTTCCGTCGAGCAGTTTTATGCAGAAGAATATCCCAATCGGAAAATGTTACGGAAAACCTTCAGCTTGAAAGGCTTAATTTAGTTAAAACTTATTATAGTAAGCTATATTTATTAGGATAATAAGAAAATTCCATAAAAAATTTTACTCTTTATATTAAAAGTGGATTAAAAATAGCAATTTTTCGGATCCGGAGGGGGTCTAGAATTTTATTTATCACGGAGCGAAAAATTAGAAGCCGATTTGGGATGACCAAGATAGAATATCAAATTTATTAATAATTGGGAAAAATAGGGCATATCTAATAAGACTAAAAACGTATGATACAGAGTCTAGCATTTTCCATTTTTAGCAGAAAGCGTAGAAACATGGACCATGGAGGAATAAGACAGACTCTACTATATGTTTTAAAAGGTTTTTTGATATTTTGTGCATCTCACTATCTAGAAGAAACGATAGCATAAAGAAACTCATTGAGCTTTAGTATTTATTTAGTATTGTGCTTGCGATTGTAGTAGCTGTGAGATGAGAAATGCCGAGTATCCTAGAGAGGGCCATATTCAAGTATGCCGACTTATGATGAAGTTTGAGCTAATCTATCAATAGTTAAGTTTATACAAATATCTTTCCAAAGCGAAATAATTAATATGAATTCAACTCAGTAAGGTGTAATAAAAACTATCACTTATTTATTTATTTGTGGATGGATGAATTGCATGACAGAGAAATTCGCCACTCACCAATCTAGAGGTTCGATAAAGATTCTAAAGATGCGGGGGTAATTAGTCTCCTGCGCTTACATTCCCCCCTAGCTAGTGTCGTTAAGAATTTACAGAATTTATAGATTTCATCAAAACTTATTCGGGTACAGGCCATGACCCTAATTATTAATTAAAGAACGATTCAAAATATATATCTGCATCTCGAAAAGTGGTCAGAAATTTTAATCCGCATGATAAATTGTATTACTGATATCAGAAAAAAAGGAAAATTTATGCATATGATTAAATTAGAAGATTATTAAAAATATGGCTTGATTAAAATAATACTTCTGATGTCCATGGATTGAACATAAGGTAATTTAAATACCACTCTCATGGATTTTTAAGGGTTATATGTTACAGTAAATTTAAAATATTATAGATTATATATCGGTCTATTATTACTTATCCATTTTTTAATAATAAAAAATATACGGATTGCATAAATTATATTTTTGTTGTGTTTATACACTTGTTCCTGACGTATCTTGACATTGATAGCCACATTGAATGCTTACTTTATTGTTCCAAAAGGTTTCGCGTATTTTAATGTGCTCACCGATTTTTTATTTCGGAAAATCTTAAATATAGTTGGAAATTTTGATAATATCAACACGAAGAGATCTTAAAAATGAAGAAGCGACTAAAAATAATAATTAGAATCATAAAAAGGAATAAAACTCTTAAAAGCCTTCGTTTAGGAGATAAAATTGATAATTCCTTTTTTGTCAATAGAGATTGCGTTATTTTATTAATTTAAATAAAATAAAACCCCGATCTTTATATTTGCCAGAAATAGTCTTCTATGACATCTTCCGTTTCTCAAAGACGAAAATAAAAATGATAGGGCAAAACTTTGGTGTCAATGTTAAGGTGATAAATACAGCATAGCTTAGGTAGCTAATCGCCATACCAAAAAATTTGGTATGGCGTTCCTAAATCTAATGAACTAAGTTTTTATGTATTTAAATAAACACAAATGATTAAATAAAGTATTACATCTAACATTACAGATTTACAGATCTCAGCATCATATATATATATATACATATTTTTTTAGTTCATTGATAAATTCTGAGAGATTTAATTAAACTGCTATCAAAAAACGTCTAAAGCAAAAGAGATTGATGAAAAATAATCGTTTCATTTTTTTTTCACATATTTCGCAAATCGAAATCAACACTGTGAAGCAATATTTTATTTAAAATTAACAAATGGCTCTATCCAAAGCAACCATTGTTCTGGCGGTGTGTTCCGGTTTTTTTTTGCCATTTCCATCCACCCAAATATCGATCGGACCGTCCCCACCCCCCGATGGCGGCGGCCACCCCGAAGAGCCCATCGTTCGGACAGCCACTGTGTATGATGTTTTTAAAACAACACAACTCCTGATTGCCTTTCTGAATAAATGAACAAACGGACAATGTGAATCGCATTCATCAAATTCGTGAAATCTATAATGGAACGCGACAACGCATTGTTCGGCGTGGATTTCCATTTTAGATAGAAGCCATCGGGCTTGTTATTAACACCCGACGACAATGCAACACGTAATTTTCACTCTGCGTAACGTCACACAACTTCTTTAAACGGTTTTTCCGTTGTCGTCGTTTTTTAATTGTGTTGTTTAAATTATTTAATTGTGCGCCAAAAATAAATTACGTCCGAAACTGCCATTTTTTACGGCCGTTTCTACGTTGATTACTTCGAAAGCCGAAAAGTATTTACGGACTCGTCGTCGGCGCAAATGTTTTGCTTGATTTTTTAGCTCTAACCATACAAACGGTCCGGCTACTATACGTAGTCACAAATTTTTGCCTGGTTCAACATCACGAAAAATGGAATGGACCCGAAAGCCAATGACGAAAAAACGCGGCTTATTTAGCAATCGTCCAAAAATAAAATAAAAGGCGCTTAATCGAAGTGCACCGTTCAGTCGTGGAAACCAAATCGAGATTGAAAATCGTGTTTTTTTCCCAAACACAAATAAAATAAAAACGGTTGTCGCTAAAAACATACACGAGTACTTTTTTATAACAATATGAGTTTTATGATAATATCTTGATACAAAATCAAATTTTAACTGACGTCAATCTAACTAAATTTAATTAAAATATCCGATTCTCTTTCCGTGATAAATATATTACGTGTAAAAAACTGTTTGTAATTTACAAACATAAAAAAATATTCATTCAATCTAAAAATAATAGCATTCATTTATTTAGGGCTTAAGAAATTAAATTTTGGGATATATCTAACAATATTGTTAACCAGTCATATGCCGTAGACGTCCCGAGACGAAAAACTTAAGTACATATATCCCAAACGCCGCAGTGCGCCTGTGGGGGCGAACTTTCATTTTATTCATTTTAAAAATTATTTAGAAAGAAATTCTATTTTTGCAATTGTAGTGAAACCTTTTATCAATCAAATTCCATTTTAAAACTTAAGATAAGAACTACTATTTTTCTAGAATACATAAAAATTCTACTTATTTGACAATATTTTTGTATAAAAAATGGCTTTGCAATGTTCTCGAGAATTTTTACGCAGGGGAATTAGTTTTACATGCTCTGGAAACCTTTTTTGCGCGATATTTATTTGACTATTTCCGCAGATTCGCAAGAAAAAAAATCAGATTGAGGATAGGGCGTGTTTTTACGTCGTGCTAACTGATATAAGAAAAATTGATTTTATACCTTATTAAAATAGTTATTTTAACTTATATTTTAGACATAAATAATTTATAAGAAATTATATGGCTAATAATAAATAATCAAAAGAAATTTTACAAATTTTTCACCGAATAAATTCGCGTAAAAATAATAAGAGTATCACCATGTTATTTGATAATCGCGTAAAAAGAGAATTATATGTATTTGTATGATTATTTTAATTAATCAGCGATAAAAAACCAGTGACTAAAAGTTTGCATGTGGTTTTATCCACAGAAATTTCCCAATTATCTTACTTTTATCTAAAATTTATGGAAAAATAATTATATTTTATGAAAAATATGTAGAGGATAATCTTTAATCAATCAACCCATACGTCACGGGGGATCAAAAACAACCGCGTCGTCTGAAGGGGGTCTCCTAGGATATCCCAAGCATTTAAAGTCAAGATATTGATGAATTCTTCATCAATATAATTTTTTTTTTAAAATGGCGTAAATGGCAACGCTCCCGGCGATGCCTCGCCCCAGACTGAGCTCTCGCTGCACGTGTCAATCGCACGTTTCACTCACACTCGGCACATCGTGCCGGATGCGAGCGAGAATAAATATCGCGCCCGTGGTAACATAAGCTAATATTGTTGTTTTTGTTATTTTTCGCAATTGCGGACAATAAAGGACAAAGCTTGTTTATAATATTTATTCTTTAGACTATTTTAGATAATTGCAAAAAGTTGTGACATGTAGGATTTATGGAAAAAGAATTATTCAAGAAAATAAAAAATCGGCATTGCTAAGTTTATAAGAAAAATTTAGCTTTAATTAATTAGGATTCAATCTGCTTCCTCAGAATAAATTCGCGTAAAAATAATAAAGAATTACAATTTGATAACCGTGTAAAAGAGAATTATATGTATTTGTATGGATATATTAATTAGCGATGGAAGATAAATAACAAATCTTGCTCCTCTTACTTTAATCCAAAATTTATGGAATAATTCCTATATTTTTATTTTATTTGAAGTGGATTATTTTATATATAGTGGATAATCTTTAATCAATTTATGAGATAAACAATGTATTTTTTGGGCGGTAACTGTTCTTTAATTTTGTTTGTAGTAAATATTAATATTAGGTGAGTGTATATATATTGATTTACGCGCTTCATAGTTACAGCATCTGTGAATAATTTATGATTAGTAATAATAAAGAATATGTCATATTTACCTAATCGTTTCGATATCTCTGAGTTGTGCATTTTCGGATTGTCCTGAGCGATTTTCCTGCGCTGCAATCTGGACCACACCATGAACGCGTTCATGGGCCGTTTAATGTGGTCCTCCTGCAGTTTCTTGGGCTGCATCGGTCCTCCCATGCCGCCCATCCCGCCCATGGAGCTCATGGAGCCCATGGCCGCCATGCCCCCCATGGTCAGGTGACCTCCGACCCCACCAAACCCACCCCTATCGCACATGGCGCCAGCGGCACTGCAACAAACAAAATTACACTATCAAACATTGCCCGCAAACAACAATGAGACGTTAATTTATTGGCGATTGTCAAGGATCCGCGGATGGGTATTGCGAGGACTCGTGACTGCTTTGAATATGTATGGGGTTGGATTAAAATATTTAAACGGTTATTTCACGCACGATCTGCGCGTCCCTTTGCAAAAAAATAATGGTCTGTGAATGGCACCGGCTATTTCCATAACAATCGTAGGTGCTTAGCGGAAAGGCGTAAACAGTTTTCCGAACAAAGAGGCGGCCGAGTCCCCACCAGGTCGGTAGTCGATCAGCTTCAGCAATAGACGAAGATGACCTCACGGCAGATGCTTCACACCGCATTAATGTGAACGCCGCACTTTTCAATGATTAATGACATCAACACTACGGGAGCGTGACTCGTTTCAATTAACACCAGAACTACACCGACTAATGAGGAGGTCTTTCTTCATATCAGACATCGGATAGGAATGCGGGTCAAAGGTTATCGACGGCATTCATCCGCGGACCGGGATAGAGAGAGCGTGTGCTAACCTCTGGCTACTGTTGATTTTTTTTTTGAGACTGGCACGTGTAAATTACGCACAGTTCCAAGTACAAGCCTAAATAAATTAAATATAGAAAAGCACACTTGTCTTGGACGTATCTTGACATTGGGATCTATATTGGATGCTCACTTTATTGTTGGCTGTCGTAAAGGATTCACGCGTTTGATGCGCTTCTAGATTTTTTTTGGAAAGTTTTGGAAAAAAATGGAAAATATGAAAGGAATTTTTGATCAAAAACTTTGATCAAATCCTCAGTCTACATATTTTCCGGATATATTTCCTTGAGACATCTCCGGATTCCGAAGATAAGAAAAACATGAAAGGACGATATTATTCCATCATATATGAGATAACGACTGAATCGCTGAAGGATCTCCAAAAATGCTTTGCTATGTTTGGAGATTTTTCACTAATGGAAAATTGGAAGAAGAGTCTTCGAATTCATCGGATATATGACATCTTTCTATTGCCGAAGCTGAAAAAAACATGATGTTATGTAAAAATTGACGAGATATAGATAGAATCTTTTAAAGAGCTAAACTTTATACCCAAAATTGGGTTCCAAAGTGCTACCAAGATTAAAGTTAATCGCTGGTGATTATTTTATAGCGAATAAAAATTTTATACATATTCTTCATATTTAAATAAATAATTGAAACCTTTCCAGATTTTTATATGTAAATTTTGAGATAGATTAGTGAAAGATGATAATATATATTGAATTGTAGATTAATTATATATTTTTATTTAGAGTCTAAGAAATTCTATATAACAAATTAAATAAAATTATAGCAAACAAGATTGTTTTCTGAATAAATTTAGTCAATAATGGAAAAGCACATTCTGATTATTACAATAAATGACCAATTTTTCATATTAAAATGTTTCAAAAATCTCTTCCCATAATTTTGCAAAATAAACAATATCAAAAATGTCCAGAATACATAACAAATATTAACAAAATATATATTACATCATAAAATGTTAAATTTTTACATATATTTTTGTTTATTTATGCAAATCCTTTCAAAAATTTTCTTAATGAAAGGTATAACAATTGACGATGGAATAACATGAAATTTTGATCAATAATAAATTGAGAAATATACATAGAAATACTTCCGGTTTTGATAAATAACGCAATATTAATTTAAAATCAAACATTTCGAATAAATAAATATAATAATAATGCGGAGGGGGTGGTGCTAATTGGCGTAACCCTCATTTAATGCGGCTGCAGTTACGACATCGTTTACAAGAACCCTATATATTTCAGTCGAGCGATCGTAAATAATAAACATCTGTAGAATGCCATTACGCGGACATTTATGACGATTAAAATTCGCGGTTTATTCTAATATTATATGAAGTAAATAATGCAATATTTAATCATTTATTAGCATAACTTTTTCATGATAATTGTTATTTTATTATTTATTAATTGTTCGAATGTATGTCGACGGGGCATCCCTCGTACCGTTTAACTAAATATGACGTTTCGCAGACGGCGGCACGTGTTCGAGGAATGCACAAAGAATGTCGCGGTCCCGAGGGGTCGCAGCGCCCGCCGCGATCTCTCCACCCCTGCATACCGTCGCGAATTAATCGCATAATACTCGCATATTTGCCACTGTTCGATCGCAACGACGAACGAACGCCGATTAGTCGAATTTCGACGTCGATTAATTGGGACGACGATTTTTGAACAAAAATTTGAATTCTTTTGTTTTTTTTAATTGTCACTTTTCACTGCAAGATGGCGGCCGGCACTTAGGTTAGGTTAGGGTTGGTACCGACCTCATGAAGTGGCCGCTGGCCCTCTGATGCAGATCCAGATCCACGCTGAGGCTGTAGGTCGCAGTCGGGTGGTAGCCGCGGCGGAGGCGAGGCGGAGGGACGCGCGCACGGAGCGAGCGCGGCGGCGGAGTGCGGCTCGGCGCTGGCGCGGGCAGGCGGGCGGGGCGCGGGGCGCGGCCGCCTCCGCCAATCGGCGCCGCCGGCCGCGCCCCCCGCCCGCCCCATTGGCTGCGACCGCCTCGCCTCCGCATTATCGCAATTGCTCCTCCGAGCGTTAAACGAAAATATGAATATGCGAAAGAAACGAAAACAATGTCCGTTGTTCGCTTTCACGCACGTCTTGTTTTGACACCGGCGCCGATTGTTATTTATTGTTTTCGATTTTCAATACGCATTACCGATCCGCGGGTCGGACGCGCTTCTTCGGTTGTTGCGCGACAATCGACACTTTTTTTTTAATTTCCAAATTTTAACATGCAAATGATCGCGCGATTGTCATAACACGATCTTCGTTTTTTCTTCATGAACTCCGAATAGAAAACAAATTGACGCATAAAAAAATATACCCAAAAACACAAACGGAATTTCATTAATAATATACGGCTCGCTGTAATTGTATACATTAGAAAATTATATAATTATAAGCATAAAATATCATCAGCATCAGTAAAAAGCTTTTTTTTTATAAAATGACTTCTTTAGCATTGCCTTGCCCTTGGAGTTTACCTATTTTTTTCGTATAAATACAAAATAGTACGTTTTTATAATAAAACATTTTTGTTTTCTTACCTTGAATACATTTTGTTGAATAATATAATTTCCATCATTATTTATGACTTCTTACCAGCGTGATGGCAATTTGTAAATCCCATTTTTTAAAAATGACTTTTAAATTTTTTGAAATTTTTTTCTGAAAAAATTTTGTAAGGACAGAAACAAGTGATAATCGGAGGGAGTATAACAGTACTGTCAGTAACCCTCCGAATTTAGCTTTTCGTTCGGTTTCAACGGCTCAAAATGTATTGCTCCTCGAATGTCCCACCATATACACAACATTCTCTTATTCGGGCTCAACTTAGACTTAGAGGAATAGAGGGAGGTTTTTCTGATTTACAATATGCCTTTCTCCCGATCGACTCGACTTTTCATCACCAGTCATCATCCGGTGCAAGAAGGGTTCTATAATAATAATAACAATAATATCAAATGTGATAATAATAAAAAAAATAATAGTAATAAAATCCAAACTATCTTGGTATGCGATTTTTTATAAAGAGTTTCCCTCTCTTGGTCATTGAGGCATTGGACGTGTATACTCTACCCTGTTGGTATCGGATCTTATCCTCCCGACTGAGTTTGCCTCGGTATTCGTTTTCCTCTTGTCTAGGCGTTATCTGCTTATAACGAATCACAAGTGATTATTGAATTTATTGCGCAATAAGAATACTTTCATCGTGAAAAAGACGTCCTTTAAGAAAAGGTCCCCTAGAAAGAAGAGAGAGAAACGAAAATATCGATACTAGACCAATTATCGGTCAACAGATTTACATATTTTTCCCGGGGGTGCATTATTGTAGTTAATCTAAGATTAATGAATCTATATTTTATCTAAGTTTTCTTGGGTTTTAAGTTAACTCTGTGTATTTTATGTCAACAAAACATAGCAAGAGTGCGGTATTATATTGTCAAGAATATAAACAGGCTTGTTTTGGGCTTTTTTATATCACATCACTACATAAGATATCATCATCATCATCATTTGCCAGCCACAAGGCTCTTACTCGTTGAGGGCATGGGCCTTACCAAGCTCTCAAATGGCAGTCGAGGCCAAAGGAACCTGAATCTTGCACGTAACGCAAGGGCTCCCCTTTTGTGTCCATACCGCGGGGACCCGAGCCGTCTTGGTATGCGGTTTTTGTAAAGAGTTTCCCTCTCTTCGCCATTGCTGGTATTGGACGTACATTTACTACCCTGTCAGTATCCGATTTTATCCTCTTGACTGTGTCCAGGCTAGTAGGAGAGGGTTTGTCTAGGTATTCGTTTTTCCTCTTCTTAGGGGGTTATCTGTTTATAACGAGTCGCAGGTTATTTTTGGTCCTGTCGCGTTTAAAATATATTTACTATTATATTATTTTTTATACTTTAAATTGAAATACCAAAAAAATCAAGAATAAAGTATCCCCAAAAGACATGGGGAGGATTTAGGAGACGCCGAATACGAATATGGCAGATCCTTTCTGATTTCGGAAGGCTCATGACCATTGACGGATTTCCCCTTATGCCCTTTTCCCAAGTCAGTGGCCTCATTATTTTAGGGGGACTCAAAGTTCAGCTCCAAAAATATTTATTTTATATTATTTGATTACTTTTTTCAAAACAATAACAATAAATAATTTGACAGTATTCGTATTATAAAGTTGAATTTAAAAAAGTTTAAAGTATATGTCTAACGATAAATGAAGAATAAAACAGTGAAAATAAATAATATGAGCAAAACGAATATGTAAATCTGGCAGATTAGAAGATTGTCTCTGCTCAAACAAGTTATTCTACTGCAATCTACATAGCTGGATATTTATGTTTGCGGAATTTAGTCTAATACTTACTTAAGCTCTCGTCTATAATTCTGAGGTGAAGAAAACGCACGATTTCACAATAATCTTAGAGCTTTCCTTCTCTATATCATTATTTTTTTGTGATTTTCCTTTCTTACTAATAAAACGCATATACAAGTATGTATAGTATAAATTATAACATATCAAGAAAAATTATATAAAAATGAACTATGTCTTAATGTTATTTAAAAAATTAATTATAAATATAATGCTTGATATAAATCTAAACATTTTGTTTTTTTGTATAGTTTTTTATTGTAATATTCATTAATAATAAACCATTATAATATTCAAAGTTTTTCTATAACATAATTATGAACATTGATTATAAAGTTTAAGATTTAAACTTTATTTGAAAAAATAATTGAACAGAAACAAATCTAATTAATATTTGAAACATTACCGAAGAATTAAATCAATATAATTATGAAAACATTAATCTTTTTTTTAATAAGAGATTGCATAGTCAGACTCTTGTCAAATTTAATTAATCCTTGAGTCAATTATAAGTTTCTCATTTAAATTATAATTGAATAAATACATAGTAATGATTTTACATGATAAGTTGATTACAATGATTATAAATATGCCGTAAATAAATTGATAAAAAACAGTGTTTCTCAAGGATGTTTATGAGATAACCCATATTTTTTTTTAATAAAAAAATTGCTTCAAATAAAAAATGAATTATTATGCAAATGTTCCCATTTTTTTGGGAATTTTTTTTGCCCCCAAAACATTAAAATTGCTCCCTGATAGGGAGCTTACGCCTCATGTTGAGAGATAGACATAGCGTATATTAAAAAACTATGGATTGTTTCCATAGTTATAAGGTAATAATGGTTTCATAATAATGAAAAAAAATATATTCATAAAATATTTTTCAGAATGTCTATTTGATACAAAACCCATCCGCTTGAGTGAACATGGTGCAAGCATTTTCTTCATTTCTATGTTAAGGTTTTAATACGTTCCTATATAACGTGACTAATATTTGTCCCGTATTTATTTAATATTTTTAATTAGTAAAGCAAATGTATAATATCTGCCTTCAGTTGTGGGAAATCTTTGAGCTGACTCTGCATCATCTAAAGCATTTTCTTAAAAATCTATTCTTAAATCTGTCATTCATCTGAAGATACTATTTAGAGACATGTTTCAACTTGCGTAAATGTCCCGTATAAATTGATTTTTCTGTTACGCGTAAAGGAAGTCCAATATACCTTCAAGGGTGCGCCGTCCATATGATCAGATTGTGCGGGGTACACAGGCGCTGAATAATTAGGGGCGCCAAGAGTAAAAAAATAAAATTATAAATTGATAGTTTTATTAAAATTAATTACATTTTTTAAAAATTGACATTAAATAATATCATCATCATCATTTGCCAGTCACAAGGTAGCAAGCTCTCGCATGGTAGTCGAGGCCAAAGGAACCTGAGTCTCACACATGACGTGAGGGCTCCCCTTTCGTGTCCATACCGCGGGGACCCGAGCCGTCTTGGTATGCGGTTTTTTGTAAAGAGTTTCCCTCTCTTGGCCATTGCTGGCATTGGACGTACATCTTCTACCATGTTCAGGTCAGATTTTACCCTCTCGACTGTGTCCAGGCAAGTAGGAGGGGGTTTGTCTCGGTATTCGTTTGTTTTCTTCTCTAAGGCGTTATCTGCTTTTAACGAGTCACGAGTGACAAGTAATGAGCGACCACACACACACACCTATATAGATATACACAGACATACATATGCACATCTGCCCAAAACGAGTCTCAAGCAGCCGGTCGCAAGTGATTATTAACCCTATCGCGCAATAGCAATTCTTTCATCATGGGAAAGACCTCCTCAGAGGGGGATCCCCTAGAAATAAGAAAGAGGAGCGAAAGTATCGAGACTATACCAATTATTGGTCAACAGATTAGGGTTTTCCTTCCCAGGGTATACTGGCTCTGTGGTGAGAAATCCGTTAGAGACCAGATTTATTTATGCACACAAGGAAATGTGTACATCAACATGTACATATTTTTGTATGTTTTGTTGGGTATTTATCAAAGTTCAATTGGGCCCCTGGTCAACTCTATGCAGGTTTATGTTGACTGTAATATAACAAATGTAATGAGAAGTTGACCATCAATACATCAATACAATACAATGAACATAGTTCGTCTTTTCAAGAACATAGTAGTGATAACGAGTCTGAAGATCGTTTTTTCTAATATGTTAGTCAGACGCAAAATATTTTTTATCACACATAATGAGCCAAGTTTTTATTTAATTAAAAAAAATGTTTTATTTAATAGGATAGCAGATTAAACCCTATAAATGCTTCTCATTCATTAATAAACAAATAACCATTAAAGCAACTGATTATACTCGTATGAAGTCATCTAAAAAAGTCCAAAATAAATTTGTTATATATTTGTCACATCATAATCCCACATTTTGTTATATCCTATTGACACAAAATTAATGGAATGACTAAAAGCCCAAGAAAACTAGATAATTTCTTAACTAAAATAATGCATCCATTAAAAAAATATGTACATGTATGTATCATATGTATATCTGATCTCTAACGGAATTCTCATCACAGCACCAGTATACCCTAGGAAGGAAAACCCTAAGCTGATGGCTGATAAATGTTCTAGTCTATACTTTTTCTTTCCAGGGGAGTGGTTTTTGAGGAGGTTTTTCCCACAATGAAAGGATTGCTATTGCCCGACAAGGTTAATTGATAGAGAAGATAGGAACGAATACCAAGGCAAACACACTCCTATTTACCTAAGCATAGTCGGGAGGGTAAAATACCTATCAGATACCAACAATAGTAGAAGATACACCTCTAATGACTGCAAAGGTATAAAAAAAAAACTGAATACCAAGATGATTTGAGTCTCCGCGGCATGGACACAAAAGGGAAGCCTTCACGGCACGTATGAGACTCTGAGCTCTTTTGGCCTTGACTACCATCCGAGAGCCTGATAAGGCCCTTGAATGGTAGGCTCTAGATCAGTGCTTATTAACCTTGTTGGAGGTACTGAACCCCAATCCAATTTCATATGCGCGTTCACCGAACCCTTATATCATACGTCGTATATTTTTCATAATATCGTACAATAAGTCGGGTGTGTGTTTTGTCCTCCGCCGAACCTGGGAGACTGACTCGCCGAACCCAGGTTAAGAACCACTGTTCTAGATAGTGGCTAATAAATTATAATGGTTATGATAATATTTAGCATCTTATTACCTTTTACCAATCACTATTCTTTATTGACGAGATTTGCATCAATCAGTTGACGGTAATATTCAAATTCCAGAAAAGAAAAACGTTGGCGGTGTCGTTTATTTTTTGAATCGAGTAGAAAATATTGACCAGCGGGACATGTGTAGGTCTGCCCCAAACAGAGCTTTACGCATCAATCGAAAAACGACCTTTTGTATACGGTAATACGGAGCTTTTTTCTTTAACTCCACTGACTGACAAACAATAATACTCGTTCGCGTCAGACCGACAGATAAATTGCGGATAGCAAAACGTGTCCAGGGGCAAGTATAATCCTGCCCTGAACTGACTTATGCAGCAAACAAAAATCAACCTTCTGTATAACATACAAGAGTGCCCAAATACATACAAACAGGTTTTGTTGCATATTTCAGCTAATTATTATTTTTTTATTAGAAGAAATGTGTGAGGGGCAGAGAATCGGTTGCCCCTAAGGACGAGCCTCCCTTGGTTAAAAGCAAATAGGTAGTCCATGGTCTTTCTTTATCTTTAGACAGCGAACAGATTCAGCAACTAAAGATATACATACAAGAGTGCCTACATATAGTAATTAATATCAGGATGGAGATTAATTGCTTACATCAAAATGAAGAACATTTTATGTTGTCGCCAACTTTCCTTGAAGATCCATCTAGGAATTCTTTAGTGCTGCATGTGGTCTATACTTCTGTATGGTTGCGAGACATGGATGTTGCTGGTGGCGTACAATAACCGGCTTGTGGCGTTTAAAATGTGGTGCTACCGAAAAATGTTGAAGATTCCATGGACGGAACGCGTCAAGAATATAACCGTACTTCAGCTTCTTCACAAGAAGCAAGAGCTTCTGTAAAATCGAGTACTTTGGTCATATTATTCGTGGAGTGAAGTATCGCCTTCTGTAGGGCATCATGGAGGAAAAAATAGAAGCTGAAAAAGGTGATTAAAAACGAAAAAGCTGTCGTGGCTTCGCAACTTTCGCAACATGTAAAAAAATCAGCTGCGTTTTATTTATTATAGTTTTTATTATTAAATATATTTATATTCCGTAGCACGTGTTGGATTAATTTATGTCATTTGCCATAAAAATGCCGATCGAACGTCCAGCTGATTATATATTCATATAAATATCAAAAAAACTCGCTAATTATCTCTGTTTTAGCATCTCTGCATTCAACAACAACAACAAAGAACACATAAAATATGCTAATAAACAATCGACGAATAAATAAAATTCGCCACCCTGTTGCATAATAAGTGGCATGGCCCACGATACACCATAAATAGTGTCGTTATGATTGAACTGCGTGAAATGAAGGGTAGATTCGATGGCATTGGCTACAATGTAACGTTACAAACAGGTCGCTTTGTCGGATGCATTGTCGACGCAGAGATACGCACCATGTGCTGCATACATTTGTATAATTTTATCCGGACGTTACCAACTGTAAATCTCAATGGCATTAACATGTTAACATATTTTTTTTTGCATCTAAGCACCGCAATCAAAAAACGTTTAACTTTATGGTAATCTCCGATATTTGGGCAATGTGCAGCCGAAACGATTTTTATTGGAAAGCATTATGCCTCGGCCATTGAGTGACGGCTCAATGCAATTTTTTGCATTCTAAAATTTGCAAGCCCCAAATGTCATAAGTTACATATGCCGCTCCGAATTTCAGCGACAAAATTATACGTTCGTAACGATATTAACGGAAAATGCAAATATCTAATCAATTTCTGTACATATTCAATGAATTATGCAGTTATGCTGTCGATTCTAATGCAATATTGCAACAATGCGCCGGCGAAATTGGATAGCATGAAAGAAATCCTGGTTGTAATCCGTTTACGGGGGCTCGGACAAATTCAACACCTATTCATGGGGGTTATAATAAGGACATAATTGGTATGAAAGAGCCGACCGTTCACCTGTGGCTTGAATGCATTCGAGTACTGCTTTGTGTAACACGGGCACAAAGATGACCAACATTCGCACAGGCTATATACGTTTTCCAAAGACCTTTTCAATAGGGAAATTTTTAAAATAGTCTCTGTTGGTGTTATACGTCAGAAAAACACTGCAAGGATTATGTATCAGGTTGTTCGGAAGTAATTGCGTTTTTTATAGTGAATAAATATTGTCCATTCTGGTCCAATACCTTTTGCCATCTTTCTGGCAGTAGCGTAACTCCACGCTCATCATTTTTTTGTTCTTTGCTGGCAAAAAACTGATCAAGGTGATTTTTGACATCCTCATTTGAGATAAAGGTTTTGTCGTCTAAAAAAAAATGTAGAGACCGAATCAAATAATAATCAGAAGGTGCCAGAATTAGAAAACATGGTGAGTGTGGCAGTAAAAGCTTTTGGCGAGTTAACAAACTTGTATGAGGTCTCGCATCATCTTGGTG
>JAGXCT010033679.1:0-15558 GCA_022495035.1 Philopotamus ludificatus | reverse complement strand
AAAATATATATATATATATAATAACATCTGTGTTAACGACGAGAGCGGTTCGCGACCCCTGTCATCTTCGCCAAAATGTCTCATTAACCATAACTAACCGATTAATCACAATTCGGAATGGCATCTCAATTGATTTCTCAATTTCTGTCCAAATAAATAAATAAATACGTTCAAAAAACGTGTCAGATGTGTAGGTACGAATTATTTATAGCAGAATCAATATACGCACATGTCAATTGAGTCTTATGTGTGAAATCTTGATTTATACAACAACACTTAACACCTACAACAACAAGAAAACTCTTGAGTCAATGTTTTCATTCAACATTTTACGTTATTCAATTATTTATCCATAATAAACTGTTAAGCAGGATCGATACTCGTTTGATACCAAAAAAAAATAACATTTAAAAACGATTCTTCCGATTCTACCGATTCCGAAAACCAGAACCCTAATCGATATATCGTATTTCGACAGCAATGGGCTAACATCAATTGTTATATGTTAGCCTACAGAAACCACGCCTGTGTGCCCCGCACAATCTGTCCATATGGAACGACCCGCCCCTGCTTATAACCTAATGTTCTAGTGCAGCCTGTGCCCAGACATAGTGATGAAAGCATGTAAGTAAGTTTTTATTGTTAAAACTATTATTTAGCATTATTTATGAGTAATAAAATTTATATTTTTGTTAAGGGTAAAATGTCGAAACCAAAAATTGACGAAGGACACAACTGCTACTTTTTTCCGACCATGTCCTGAATTGCCACTAAATCGTAATCGTTGTCAAGTCAAAGAATTACACCAAATTGTAATTGAAGATGAGATATGGATCGCTTATGATAGCATAAGTGGAAAAGGGCAATGGTTTTCTCCAATAAAACTCCGATTTCAACCCTTATGCCCAGTATAACATTCCAAACAGTTCTTTTGTGCATTTGGTGGGATGTAAGAGGAATAATTCATTCGTTTACTGTCAATAAATGTAAAGATTAAACGATAAAATAATAATAAAACAGAAAATGAACAATTCTTCACCACGGCAATGGACGCCCTGATAGTAAAAAGTTAAATTGGGACGTTCTGCCACATCCTTCGTATTCCACAGACCCTGCTTCTTCCGATTATCCCAAAAGATTAAGTCGAAACTACTCGAACGATTATTTAGATTCAAGACCGGAAAGTCTTTTAAAAAAAGAATTGAAAAGATCAATGGAAATTATGTTTTGTGTAAAAGAAATATGAAAAATATAAAATTTACATTCATGAAAAATGCGCGATTTCTTTCGGGTCCCCCTAATATAAATCTAGTTGATACTATGAGGCATTTATAATGTTAAAAATAGGAATGTGAATTAAAAACCCTTATGATGAATCAACCTCCATATTCGTCGGACATAGCCTCCAGCGTCAAAACCATGAAATGCCGACGATGTCTTGCGACACTGAGGTGATTTGACCTTTGAATGCTAAACAACGATATATCGTCGTTTTTTTACTAATCAGATTCATACTTTCAGCCAGACGATTATAGAAAATGAGGTAATAGAAATAAATAATTAGCTTTGATATAAAATAATTTAACAGATATTTTCGTATAGTTTTTCATTATTAAATTATTAATTAACATTTTTTTTGGACATTAGCAACCGGATGTCATAGAGATTTGTCAAACCGCGGTACCATCGAAAATGGCAATTAAACATTTCAGACTATTTCACTTGCCGGTAATGAATTTAACGTTTTTTTACGTCTGCTCTCTTCGGAGACCTTGTCTTGCGCAAAACAACAACAACAACAAATGACAGACGCGTGTCTTTCGGCCAAAAAATTGTCATGTTTACGGTATCACCGGCAATGTCGTGATGCCGAATGGTAATGTCTGAACACTGACCATAATTACCATAACCGTTTCACGAGGTCGCTGACCCCGGCGCGGAGATGATAAAAACGCGCCATGGCCCGAAAACCGGCCATGTGCAGTATTGGAGCGAACAGGCCGGTGGATGTCAATACTTGCATCGTGATGGTGGGGAGCTGCGCAGCTAATCAGTCCGGGTATGCAAATTTTTGCATAACAGTAAGCAATCGCGTAATTATCGGCAATTATGGCAGGCCACGATTGATGCGATAGCCGCTCACGACGGTTAAGCAACGTTGGTCGTGGTCAGTGTCTGGTCGGACCCGCGTAACTAACCACAGGACTTGATGAATCGACTTTAGCTGGAAATTGGCGGTTCCGTATGCAATCAAGATGCAAGTAGCTGTGTAAGCAACCTGATCAGAACCCGGTTTCGACCTATCGGCCTGCGAACAACGATATATCGTTGTTGATTCAATCACATTGCAATGGTTCAAAAGATCACAATTATACATTTTTTTATTTTTTATTTTGGACTAAAAACAATAGAATCGAGGTTATAGAGAGAGGATACTACGATAATAATGTATTAGAGCCATAAAAATAAATAAATTACCCTGGTTTGCATTACCAAACGCAGACCAGGTGCAGATCCGCGACCTCTGACCCCAGGCAATTGTACCATTACGGTCCTACGCTAATACATAATTACGTGACCATATAATTACGTACATACGAGATTTCAAAAACGGGGACGGCGTGTCTTTAACGGTGATGCAATAACACTTTAGCAATGACAATGTGAAAATTTGAATTTTCCGCGCCAAACCAAGTCCGGATCGTTAAGCCCCTTTTTACAATATGCCCAATTAAAGCTGCGATATATATTTTTTTGCACGTTCCCACGAGGTCGGCGTTGTAAATTCGATTGTAAATTTGATGCCATCCATAAATAACACGGAATGTGATCAAGGTATCGATACTCTTTCACCAGTAAATTCCAAGAATGTTTTTTTTATCATGGGCTATAAGAAAAATATGTATACCGACGATTACGGAGGTTGGGGCACCATAACAAAACAAATTTTTCACATTACAAATGTACAGAGCACACCAAAGAACATCGAGCACACAAAAACATATCGAGCACACAAAAGCACATCGAGCACACAAAAGAACACCGAGGACATGTGTAACTTTTTATACAGCCAACAATAAAATAAGGATCCAAATTGACTACCAATGTCAAAATACTTCAAGGATAAGTTTGCTAAGACACCAATATTTCATATTTACGTCAAATACACCCGTTCGCAAATCAAATGGGTGTATTGATTTGCAAAAGGGTGCATTTGATTTGCAAAAGGGTGTATTTGACGTAAAAAAGCTGTATAATATAATTATGATTTATTCCAGATTTTTTTATATTTTTTTTATAATCACTTTATGAGTACGGTACGGTATAACAAAAATGTTAATAACGCATTATATCATCATATAATTTTATAGCACTCTCGAAAATTGCTATAAAAATCACATTCTCATACTGTAGCTAGGAAATAACACACAAAAAAATCTCCATTGATTCACAAAAAGAAATAAACGAATAAGGTTCTAGTTTTTTTTTTATTAGGCGTGTTGCAACCGTGGCTACTCTTCCATCATTTAGCAGTCGAATGACTTACCAATACCGTCAGAGATCATCAACCATAAATTTTAATATAGCCGAATTGCTCAATCCCGTTTTCACTTGCTCATGACGCTATTTTCATATTCAGATTTAAAGCCCGATATGACCGATGATACAATTCTTGACGTTTCGTGACGCAACCGGTCATGACGCAACGTTACGTTTAATCTTTCGTATCAAGTACGTGCATTAATGTCGAGATATCGTTCACACGTTATTTTTTGTTGTTATTTTATTGCTACACCTCGTCGACAAAAGGTTGACGATGTATGAATTAACTTGCTCGTCCAGCCACCGGCCCAGGCGACATTGACCCCATGAGAGCGATGATCTTTTTTCCGGCCTCAACTATATATCATTACGTTTTAATTCAGATAATATGCTTATGTATACGGTAAGACCCCGCTAATTTTGCCGGCGAATCGTTTTAACCCTTGGCGGAAATGGAAAAAAAACTGCTAATCAAGTCATTAAATTCGCACGGTGCGAAAGAGTGCCAGAAAAACATTTCCTTTTATGTTATAATCGAAAATTTCGGAAATAATCAATCATTGATACGTCGTGTGATTTCCTATGCAATTATTTTTTTAATATGTATTATTCAATACATAAAAATTATGCTTAATATTAAAAAAAATGCTATAGATTCATTTTCTCTATCCGCCATTCTTCACATTCTGACAAATACTCAAACCAAAACTAGAGGAAGTGACATCACAACCTTTTATTTTTAATCATATCAAAAATAACAATAAAACTAAATAACAAATTCTAAATAACCTAAAAAAATTGGAATTCATCGAGTATAATATATAACATAGAATTATTTAAACGTGCTCGAGTACCATACTAAAATAATAGTCAAATTGATAAAATAATGAACATAACCTTAAATCGCCATTTTGTTTGTCACACAAATACGCCCCATTTTACATTTTATTTAGACCATAACAACTTTTTTGGTGTCCAGCACTTTTCTTTTATTTTATATATTCATTAAAATTACATTTGATTTCATATCTGTATATATATATTTAATGAATTATGTATGTTAGTTTCATAAAACCGTATTTTTTATTAACTTTATTTCGTTTTATATCGATATCTATAAATTATATATAATAAATTATGTAAACCGCAGTATTATAGTATTTCTAAAGACAATAAAATGAGAAAATCCTAATAATCTTATTGCAAACATTTGTTCAAACTCGAATTTCAATTTAAGCGAAACAAACCAATTACAAAAGCCATTTTGTTTTAATACGTACGCGTCAATGTTGATGCCATAACAACTTTTTTTATGTCCATCTCGATCATTGAAAATAAAAAACAAATATTTACAATTTAAAATTTTGACTAAGTCATAAGCAGGAGCGTACCAACAGTATCCGGCGCATGTGTGCAGAACTTTAATTATCACCCCACTATATTATTTATTGTTGATTTTAATGTAATTCATTTGTTTAATTATTATTCTATTTTTTTAAACTTTCTTGTGCGCCGGCGCCTGTGTGCGCCGCACATTCTGACCATATGGACGCGTCTCTGCTCATACCAATATTTTGGTATATTGTATTATTATTGTTTAATATATAATACTACGTTATTTTTCCGTTCATATAAATATAAAGATTTTATAGAAGTAATCTCGTTGTCACGGAATGATAGGCAAAGCGAATCTAGATAGACACTACTCTCGGAAAAGAATACAAAATGGCAAACGCTTCGAATAACATTACATAAAAAAAAACATGTTAATGATGAACAAAAACTTCAAATACTAATGACCGTCGTAGAAGAACTACCTGTTGTTTTGCTTGTTTTTGGCGACGTTAAAATTTTTCAGAGAAGACTGAATAAAAAATGGCGACGCCGACAACATCCTTTGCGCGGACAATTCCCACAGTTTTGCAAATTGAACACGATGATTTTGCTAAAATGGACAAAGGCAGAAAAAAAAACTAGATTGACTCGTCCGGCCAAGACATCGATCATCTCGACTGTGCGCATTTCATATTTGCGGATAAACAATTCCGGCTTTCTTCTCTCCCATGATTAAAATTTATAATAAATCTCATCAAATTAATTATTTATAAACCAGTATGAAACTGTCCCACTTGGAAGATGTCACTCGTTTCGCGGTACACAGCTCAAGAAGAGAAGATTAATCAATTGAGAATTTAAGGTTAGTGCATTCATGACCAGTGCGTGACCTGGCCGGCTTACGTGCCAGCTGTTTACCAACAGTACGTACCAACGTGTTGATATGCAAGCCTGGTACAAACAGGAATAATAGAATGCCGGAATTAAGGTTAGACGTATCGATAATATAATGGAAAATTCTGCACACATCGGGCATTGCCGATTCCTACTTTCCAATGTTTTTTTTTGTATTATTAAATTCAATTATAACACATTTCAGTATAAAAAAGGCGACTTTAAACACTTTCACATAACTATTCAATCATTACGTCAATTTTTTTATCGTCACACTACTACGATTATTCGTTTTATATAAAAATGACGTCACAATTTTCGCTGAAACAATCAAAATTAATAATTACGCAAAGTACTAATCGCATGTGGGACACAAAAAGTATGTATTAGGCCTAGAAGACTATTTTCCGTTACAACACAAGTTGTAAATCTCTTCACGTGCAGGTCCCGAAATGCGTTGCAACACAATGGGCACATGTATGCAAAATGGACTCTTCTTTCAACAATTTTCCACCGTCATTAATTTTTATTTCGAAACGAAGCGTAGGATTATAATTGTGGTTGTTGAACCTAAATGCTAATTTCGCATATAATTAAATTAACCATTGTGGTGCCATATAACACCGCCATTGAACGTGAGGACGGTAATGGCAAAAGAAATTTTGGCGAAAATAATGCAAGTGGCAATTTTGATGCGCGACAGGTGTTAAACGACAATGGCATTTCACCTCTATCATCGATCTTTTTTAAAGAATAGGGATGATGCCCAATATAAAAATAGTTATGGCCAAAAAACTCCATAAAACGCATATTTATTAATGCGACACAAAATGGCGTTTTTAAAATTAACTTATTTTCATCATGATTATACTAATAGATTTTAAAAACGTGGACATAAAAAACGTTGTTATGGTCTAATTAAAAAAGTTCGCGTGACACACAAAATGGCGTTTTAAGGTTATGTTAATTATGCAATTAAATTTCACTTCGATTTAAATATGTAACTGTCATAATCATACATATTAATATATTGATTTAATTTGAATTAAACTGACATTAATCCGACATTTTGGATTACATTGATTTGTCTCAAATTAATATTTAAATAGGGAAATAGAAAAATTACACCGTATGAAATCATCAACTCCATCGACACTTTACATTAATTGAAATCCATTTCATTAATTAATCAAGTGATACGAAAACGCATTAAATATTATGGACGATAAAAAAGTTGTTATGGTCTCATTGAGATGTACTAAACAAAAACAAAATGGCGATTTGAGGTTATGTTATTTGCCCATCAATATTTAATTCCTCTTTTTATTATTTGATTTACGAGTAATGTCATGATTCGAAAAGTGGCGGATTTTAAGTCATTAGAAAGTAATTAAAAATTCGCAGACGATTATATAAAATTTACGGCAGCTAATACAATCGATTGTTATTTCTAATGTATTATTTCTTCTTAGGTAATCAGAGCTTGAGTAACGCTTGTTTTAGACAGAATCGCCCATTTCTCCGCGCTATCTGATCTTTCATCTTTTTGTTCAATTAAAAAAAAGAAAAGAAAAACAATGGCCTTGAATTGATCGAACCCACGCCTTTAATCAAATTTATGGTGAGAGTCATCCGAAGAGTAAAAGTGAATGCAACGAATCGCCGGAGCAAGACCGGAGAAGAGTTGCAGCATCGAAAAAAATTGAACTATAAAATCGTGATGCACTTGTGGCAGTGTGGTTGTAGAGCAGGGGTGCACACACTTGTTTAGATAGTGGGTCGCATAGGTTTTGAAAACCTGACCCCAAAGTATTAAACATACAACAACAATCTTAATCGTATATTCAATTTCTTCTCTTGATACAATTATATGTATTATTATTTAATTGTTCCTTTTTGAAATTTCCGTTTTACAACCGGAAATTATTGTAATATTATATTGCTATTATCAATTTTAATGAGTAAAATAATAATATTTATTATTGTGCTGATAAACAGCAGAGATTCGCCAGCCACTTGCATCTATTTATTTGTATTGATATTTCTTTAATTATAAGATCTGATTGATTGGAAACTGTTGGAAACTTTTTTCAATTCATCTTTAGTTATATGATATTTTATTTTTAGATCTAAATCAATTTTATAAAGCATTTACAGTCGAAGCTAGTTCATTCAACTTTTAGCCGATTGTTACAATCTCCAAATATGTGATCCATAGTCAACGTTGACTTTAAAGCCGTATTTAAAATTATTATTCATCAAATTTTGCAAAGATTAGGATTTAATATGTATCGGTTAATTTTGGAGAAAAAAACCAAAAAACTGAAAAATATGAAGGTTTTAGAGCGCGAAGAAGAGAGCGCCCTACAACTCCACGTGTTGATAGACAGATTATTGCTTTTGTCTACAGCTGAAGTAGAGGAGTTGTTACAAATCTAGTTGCTTTACAACTTCCATTGTAATAGACTAGTACTCCTTACTCACCGTACGACCTGTTGGCAAGAACTCATAGTATACTATGCCGTTGAAGTTGAAAAGAAAATAGTGAGTAGAACAGTAAATTTCGATTGAAACTGGCTTTAGTTTCTACGACATATGACTGTTTGATCCGTTTCCAAACTCTGCGGTGTTACGTGTGGTCTATACTTCTATATGGTTGTGAGACATGGATGGACGTTGCTGGTAGCGAACAATAATCGACTTTAAATGGTTTGGAATAAGGTGCTAACGAAGAATGTTGAAGATTACAATACTTCAACTTCTTCACAAGGAGCAGGAGCTTTTGGATACTGTAAAAACACGTAGAATTGCGTACTTTGGACACATCAATCGTAGACCAAAGTATCGCCTTCTGCAAAAAGTGGAAGTAAAACGGTGTTTAGAAAGAAAGAAGCTGTGGTACTTCCACAATATTCGCAATTGGACCGGGTTGGGAGCTCTAGAATTGTACCAGCTCGCCAATAACAGGCAATTTTATGGAAAAAAAAACTAGATTGTCTACGTCTTAAAACGGACAAGGCGCTAGAAAAAGAAGAATTGATTTTATTGAGCAAAATTATATGACAACATCATCTTCAAGACATTCATCAACAATTTTTTTTTGTCGGCACCCTCATGTCTGAGGATCGTGATCCTTTTCGTTCCGAAAGTTCTTGATCTTTGTCTCTCCAGGATTCTCTGCATTCTGCATCCCGCATCGCAGCTACTACGGTGGAGCCTGTGGCGGTCTTCACTTGGTCGCATCAGTTGACGCCCTGCCTTCCCCTGCGTCCTTGTACGTTTCCAAGCGGACGAGCTTCTCCAGGCTATCGTTTCTTCTGGCGAGATGCCCAAAGTATCGAAGAGTCCTTTAGAGACATATGGTCATCAACAATAACCCCTTCCAGAAAAGACTTCCTAAAAGCAATATTCAACATTTCCAATGCTGTGTTGCACTTTATTACATTCAAATTTATTCCACAACTTCTTTTTTCTACGTTTTCAAGTAAAAAATCGACTTACGCTAAAGTAGGCATCCTATATTGCCACCAATGTCAAGATTGGCATATGAATCCTGTTAAAATATTATTCATGAGTATTCACAAATTCCATCGAATAAATCGTTAGTTTCTTCTTTTATACTCTTGACTTATTTACTAACAATCTTTTAGTAAATCTTCCGCGGGCCGCGGTCTGTGCATCCATGCCGTAGAATGTTGTAAACCAGTTGGGAGCTATGCAAGACCTTTAATTATGTAGAAGAGTTACATGTCCTGGAACAGGGAACACGCTAGATTACGAGCCTCGGATAATTGCATCACAGATGCGATCGCAGAGATGATGGCTCCTCCTTAATATAACGAATACGAGACGGCGTTCTCTTTAGCACCACTTCTTCCGTGTGCCAAAAAACGGCAACGCAAAAAAAATCCGCCATACATCAATGTTGGCCAGTGGCGGCACGCTGTCTACAAAATGGTCGGCCACATAATTACGACCTACTATTATAGCAGTCGTTCTTCTTAATAGCAATTATCTACTCTTCAAACACCTGGAAGTGTTTCATTATGAAAAGACTATTAAGATTGATGCCGGATGAGAACTTTCGAGCTTGCCAACTCTGATGCGCACTAGTACTGGACACTATAATTATTCGCTACCTAGTGAGTAGATAGATAGATTGCTCTTCGGAATTTATAGCGCTCGTGGGATAGACCCGAGGCTGTGTTTCGAAATTCCTATCGCCAACAAACAACGTACGATCAATAAAAGCTTATCCGAGAGCGATAAGATATAATATATAAAATCACATAGGCCCGAATCCCGTTTTGCGCGGATGATATGCTCCGGAGATCGTAAAAATATTTATTATGAATCCGTGTAAATATAGGATCGGAGATGAATCAAATGGCAAGTCGTTGACGTGACCCTGGTCCCTATAAACTATGCGGTGGGTCTAGAGAACAGGTATCGTAACAACAATACCCGGGACCAGTCGGACCCTAGAGGTTCAAATATTATTTCATTAATTTTGGAACCGGTACCGCCGCCGGGTCCTTTGTCGGTCTCGACTCGAAAAAATAATCAATTCAGGAGCATAGCCATGACATGGTTTCCGATTGTTTTGACATCAGAATCAATGTTGACAATCGATGGATCACGCACCGAAGACATTTTCGTCGGTCTTCAATTACCCGAAGCGATGCAGATGCACGTGTACATCCTCCATAACAAGTTGTGAGCAAAGTCGGCAACAAGTGTGATTGCGGTTGCGAAATTCAATTTATTGCACGAACTTTATTGTGGTGAACTTTGAGAACGGGCTGAATGGAATTTTGACACATTTTCGCAAGTCATTTAAAATCGAAATGGATCACTTGTATTGTCGACTTTGATGCAATATCAATCTAAATGACGTCATCAAGTCGTGTAAATATTTTTTTGAACGGTGGCATTGCATGAATCATCTCAGGAGTTCCACTCTGTGATTTTATACGGACGTAAAAAATATGCATTGTACAAAATCATCAATTTTTTTCATTAAATTACATTGAAAAGTAAATTTTACATCGTTTATGGCAGGGATGAGCAACCTTTATTTACAACGGGCGAGCTACAAAAGATAATACCGAACCGATTTTGAATTCTACTGCCAAAATGCTTTTTACGAAAATTGTATTTCAGAAAAAAAATGGCAAATGGTAGATATAACATTTTTACAAAATTTTATTAATTGATGTTGAAGAATTTATCATAATCTGTATGTATTCTAAATTTCATAAGTCTAGCTCAAATGGAAAATAAGTTACAGATTTTTGGCAGTTGAATTCATGATCCGTCCCACTCTGCGGCGGCTCGAAAATAACCACGATGTCCGAAGGGGGTCCATTTATATAAAAAATAGACCCCAAGCATTTCATTTCATCAATAACTTGAGTTTTTAAATGGACTATTCTACCGCTGCCATTAACTACCGATTTCCGAGTTTTCGCAGCACGTGTCAATAACATAGTTTCATTCACACTCGGCACATCGTACCGGATGCGAGAGAGAAAAACATCGCAGGCGTAGAAATAAATATTGTTCTTTTTATTTTTTTTCACAATTACTGACAATAAAGGTCAATGATTATTTATAATATTTATTCTTTAGACTTTTTTCTACATTTACAAAAAGTTTGTGACATGTAGGATTAAAATTAAAAGAGTATATTATTATATGAAATCTGTGAGTTCTGGGAACTCTTCATGACATGGCGTCTGTGTGCAGAGCCTCAATTAGTGGCCCTGTACATATGATGCACTTGAAAAGACAAACTACAAGCAATTACTTATATTGTAATATATGATTTAATTTCGACTTTAATTGTAATTCATTTGAGTAAATTATTCCCTCTAGTTTTTCGGCGCCTGTGTGCGCCGCACAATTTGGCCATAAGTCAAAATGTAAATCCTTGCTTTATGGCATATAAGTGTAATTCCGAACACGCAGGTCGGATCTGGCCCTTTACTTCATTCAGTGCTGCCTTGATATATATCATAAAGTCTGTAGGTTTTTGAAGTAGGTAATACATAAACATGTACATGCTTTAAAATCATTTAGGTGAGAATAAAGGTTGGTCCAGCGTTCTTCACCTGAAGGTAATTGAAATATTTTGGAGGATTTTTTTTTTAAGATAAAACAACAATTTGGGAATAGTACTAGAAAAGGTTGTCCATGTCTGTTTTTTTGGTATAATATACTACTAAAATAATACAAGGATTGTTAAAAAAAATACGTAAAATTATCCATCAATATTAATTTCATGCCAAAGTAGTTTCCATTAATATCATTCAAATATGTCAACACTTCTGACAACTAATGTCACGATACGCCAGGGACAAGTGTTTCAACACAACATCATTTTTTATCAAACATCGTAATTGTATCAACCCGATTGCTTTGAGCTAGTCTTTGACGTTGATGCCTCGTGTCTGAGGAGTGTAGAAGACTCTTCATCTGGACGATTCTCCCATAGTCAGACACATTTTACCTCAGATAAAAGTTCTTCTGATGCTTCTTCTAACCATCCATTCTATTTAATAGCATACATCTTTATTATCACATATCGAACGAATCCGACCTCTACCTGGTAGGCATATTGTAAACAGTCGTGCTTTATTCTTCGTGGACGGACACATTACATATTTTGGCACATCACGAATGCATCCAACCATCGTCTGTCTGCTGTCTTGGTGGTCCAGTTCTCAACTGCATACAAACAGACAGGCAAAATCAATGACCTTATGAAACGTATGTGTCTTGGTAATCGTGATGCTACGGTTATTAATAAATCTAAGCTAGTCAGTATTTTTTAAGTAGATCCTTTTTCCTATTTCTTAATCACTTCTAAAGACGTAAACGTAATTGATATCAGTATATTATTTTGTAGGAATGGTTTGTAATAAAGTAAGTAGATGAAGTTCAACTTCAAAGCTGAAGAAGGACATACTGGGCGTAATATGTTATTTTTCTGATCCTGAGATATTTTTCTTCTCTATTCTCGAGGCTGTGTTCCAAGTAATAATAATAAGAGGCAAGGCTAGCATTTGAAATGTAGTGCTATTGAAGAATCCATGGACACCTCAAGAATTCAACTGTCCCTCAACTTCTTCACAAGGAGCGGGAGCTTTTGGACATCGCCAAAGAGAATATTAGAAGGTAAACGTAAAAGTAGAAGTTGTTGGGAAGAAAGAAGCTATCGTGGCTCCGCAATGTTCGCAATAGGAGTTCCAGAATTGTTCCAGCTCGCCAAAACAAACAATTATATTGAAAACAAACAAGGACATGTAGATCTCCTATGTCCGAAAACAACCATCGTAATCTTGGTCTCCGGGTTGAGTCGGACGGGTCTCTGTTAGAGCTTGGGAAGTAGATGGAAGAAGCCCAGGATCCTCCATAGATGGCAAAGATCTGTATCGGGATATCTGTATGGTTGAATAGAAGAAGAATTTTGTAGTTCTATTGTAGAACATCTGCAATTTAATCGGCTAGTAGAAGAACTGTTTCATATGAAAAATATGAGAAAAATCAGTTCGCCATGAGAACAGAGATAGATGGAATATGTAGAAAAGACAAACTACAGGCAATTACTTATATTGTTATATATGATTTAATTTCGATTTTAATTGTAATTCATTTGAATAAATTATTCCCGCTAGTTTTTCGGCGCCTGTGTGCGCCGCACAGTTTGGCCATATGGACGGGGATGAGACTCATTCCCCGCGTATTTTAGAATATCTATAATTGAATGCAATCGAAATTAAATATCTGTCGTTTTCGTCGCTTCAATAGATTGAAGAGATCCAGTAGGTGGATGCATCCTTGACTGCAGATTTTTTTGCGATTTTCGGTCATCGCGATTAATTGCATTGCCATCGATCGAAGTATCGATACCGCTATGTCGAATGGCTATCGCTCACCGGGTGTCAATGCGGCAACTCTTTTCCGGCATCGTGCAGCTCGTGACGACGTACCCCGGCGTCGATCCGAGCCGACCGGCGTCGTGACGCGTCGACCCGTGCACAATGCGAACGCAAATAAATGTATTGAGATAAGTGTTTCATGAAATGGGCAAGTGTGCCTGCCGGACCGCATCTTTATTATTATTCTTCGAGAAGTGGACTCGGTCTTGCGTTGATGGACGAGAAAGTGCGCAGTGGGGAACTGGTTTTTGTCTCCGGGCGCGCACCTCTTCACAGAACCACCGGCGACCCTCTTGATTATCCTTGAGGATCGCGTGTTATGTCAGCAAGAGGCAATCGGATGCTGGGTTCATGGTCTAGGACGGGGCTTGTTACACAGGCAGAATGCAGAACGAACAAACAACGCGTCTACAATGTATATAATCATCATTTTCAAGATAAAATCTTTTATATTAAAGTCCTAATGATATATTAAGGGGGCCGAAAAATAATCAAAATTTCTTCGATGAGCTCATTTGTAATTGGTTAAAAAAAAGCTATGGTTGTAAATTTCATCTCTTGGTTATTTTTTTTTTCTACTAAAGAGGAAATATGTCAAGACCAACAATAGAAGAAGCACACTTACATCATTGTATACTATTTTTGTTTGATCAATTAATGAAGTCAAACGAAGCAGTGATACAAAGTGATACAAGCAAAATTAGCCATACTTACGGAGATATTCTAAAACTAAACAAGTGTCATCGGTGGTTCAAAAAGTTTAAAAATGGAAATAGGAATCTCAAAGATGTCGCACGAAACGGACGACCTCAAAAATTAGATGATGATATCATGCGATGTTGGATTCAGATCCTAGTCAAACAATTGAGGAAGTATCATTGAAGATTGGCTATGCATGATCTAGAGCAGGGATGAGCAACCCGCAGCCCGCGGGCCGCACTTTCTCGTGCGGCCCTTCAAAGATTTTACATTTTGACTTAAAAAATCCTACCCGTCTATATCTGCAAATATAGACAAACTGATGGTATAGAAGCAATGCCAAATTTCTCATTAAATAATCCTTTTCCTCATTTATTTTTGGTCGTTTTTTAATAGTATTTCTATTAATTAATGTTTTATTTCTTTAATTTTTTATACTAGGTTTATTTTGTTAATAAAGAGTTAATTTGAATTCATTATTTAGTGTTAGTATTATCATAAGTTTCTTCAGGGGCGGCTCTTAGGGGCAACCGGGGCACTGCCCCACACACATTTCTCCGAATAAAATAAATAATAATTAGCAGAAATATGCGAACGGAACGGTATTTTTTATGTGTTTTGGCATTTTTGTATCCGCCCAGGTTACATGATCACACTCGTGGTTGTAGCTTTAACGCAAACGATTGTTGTTCTTTGTCAATCAGTAGAGATAAAGAGAAAAGTTCCGTATTAACGTATACAGAAAATCGCTTTTCGTTTGCTGCGTAAAACTTTCTTTAGGGCAGGCCTGTATATGCCCCGCCGGTCTATATTTTCTACCTGATTCGAAAAATAAACGTTTTTCGACTATATTTTGCAGTTCTATATTCTTAAAATACTTATTTTTATATTAAGAGTTTTTTTATTACATTTTTATATATTAATAAAAAATATTTTCGTTTAATTTCGCAATAAAAATGGTGATATTTCTTATTATATTCTTGGTTCGACCTTAGTTTATTTTTTTTCGAAAAAAAATGATAGGGCTAGATAGATAGATAGACTTCAACCTCATTATGTCCCACCTGTTTTTAAATTCACGAGCTCCCTCTGAGTTTCTTACATGCGGCCCGCACAACATTTTTAAATTTGTAGTTGGCCCGTT
>JAGXCT010033678.1:0-14478 GCA_022495035.1 Philopotamus ludificatus | reverse complement strand
ACCAGTGAGCGCGCGAGTGTGGAGTGGTTAAATACCTCAACGATGATTAAAACCTTTTGGGATCTCCAAATGTCTACGAAATGAGGAATTATCGCCGATATGACTAGACAAGGATACCAATACAGCAGGAATAGCAAAGAGACGTCCGAATACCATGGCATACCTATCGTAGCCAAGTAATTGTCGATTAAAACGACAATTGCCGTGACTGTTAGTATTCAGATGAAGAAAAAGATGAATAAAGACATTTTTCAATGAAGTATTTAGTAGAAAAGAGAATAGACTGTTCTAGACCATGTTGAATAAATCAGTATAAGAGAAGCATAGCTTTTTTTCATGAAAACTGAAAAAATATATTGTAATTATATGTAAATATCGAGTAAAAAATGTACTGAATGACAATCGAAGAATATGTGTAGCCCAATTTATTTATTTAAATAGAATGAAAGTAAACAAATAGTGTTGAGATAGAATAGAATAGAAATAGATGGCTACGGAATATATTATTTTTATAATAAGCCGTTAAATTGTGTTCCGGTTCTGATGACTTAAACGGCTTCATTGGACGCGTTGAATTATTTCGATTGTTTTCAACATTGTGGACCTCGACAAATTTGTTGGAGAGACCTTTAATCGAACATAGATATAATCGATATTTTATTTAATTACATTAATTGTACAAACTTTCGATTATATGTGGATTTATTTTATAATTAATTAAAATTTAATGTAATAATAGTATTTGTATACTGATCGGATCCTTTTCAAGAACGTTCAGGCTTAGATTTACTATTTTTAACCTATTTGATATGTAAAATATGTGTTAAAGAAAAATTTAGCATTCTTTTTTATAATATATCATTTTTAAAAAGTAAATAATTAAATAAATAAAATATTCATAGTTGACGACACCATAAATACATGAAAATATAAATGTTTAATACATCTGACATTATAATATTTATAACCCCGCATTATTCTTGATGATAACTGAAGGCAAATTTAGATAAATGTTAATAAATTCATTATTCAAACGGCATCAGTAGAGTTATAGATTTAACGGAGAGAAGTCTTCCCTAAATTTGACTCGTGTCGTCTGAGAGTGTCTTAATAATTATTATATTTTTATATAATAATAATATATCAACCCCTACGTTGAAAAAAAGGTAATATAAATATTTTTCATTATCGATAACATCATAACATTAATTATTGTATATTTAAATGCTTTCATAAAAAAATAATTATAAAAATAATGTATCCGTTATTACTAAAATTATTGATTTATCGTAATTCGGGATATTTTTAGTTACATTGTATGTAGCTAATCATTCTCTATTACTATTATTGCTTAACGATAATAGTAGGATCCTAATTATAGTTATAAAAATAAAGATATGATTGTTAAATTTCATCTTGCTCATATAATAGTAGTAATTTTAACTAGTAAATTATGATTTTTAATCATGCGACATTGATCTCGACATCGAAAATACATAAATAATCTATGCAATAAATTAATCATTAATTCTTTTTGAAACACACAGCTTTTCTCAATGTGGTATTTTTGATAAAAACATTTTTTTATGGCTGTTATAAAAGTACACACGACTTTTGAACATTTTAATAAAATCTTGATAAGATGCATTAAAATGAAATGAAATACCCATCTAAAAAAGACATGGAGCTTATATACGGTATTAAAAAAATGGATATAAATTATTACTATTATTATCAAAATAATTGATATACGTAGATATATAATAATATTACATTTATAAAATATTATAAACCGAAAATAACCGAGTTTTATTTTTATGGTTGGTTCAAAGACGTTATCACTATCAGTAGATGCATTAAAAATTCACCCTGGTTACTTTATGACATTGGGGTCGATGTTTAGCACTAAATTGTCCAGTTTTCTAGCTAAATCCATAACTTTGTTAATATTCTTCGTAAATAAATCAGTCACTTCCGATTCACGTTTAAATTTGCTATCGATTTCTGGATTACAAACTTTTTAAATTAAATTGTTTTCACTAATTCCATCATCGCTGAATACTTCCTAATTGCAATTTAAATCTTGAAAAACATATCCTAAGGAATTTGTCATGCAATTTATTCATCTCAGCGGAACATTATTAATTCTAATAAATATTTTTGGCCATAATGATTTCCGGCAAGCATTTCATATTGTGTTTTTTTAATACTTGATGAAACAATAAAATAAATACTTATAGGTGAATTAAAAAATATTTTCTACAATGAGATATTTAATTATAAAAATATATATTTTGTATTAAATAATTAATTCTATATTTTATGTTAGATCTTACCTATTTTTTTTATTTATTAAATTATATTATATTAATTTCCTGGTTTCATATAGTGTAATCGATTGTTCCCGAGCTTGTTTCTTTGTTTTCTGTGTCGCTAAGATTTATAGAAAACCTTTCATTTCAGTCCCTTTAAAATACCATCCATACCATAAAATTATACTCTTCTAAACTGTTATAACCATTTTATTGTTTTAATTGTTCTAATCAAATCGTTATAATATTAAAATAAAATTCATTTTAACCGGTATAAATATAAATTTCTTTGTAATTATGCAAATTAGATTAGCCAATAATTCTGGTACTTTGTCGAAGATTACCGAAGATAATGTGTGAAATGCAGGGTTAAGGACTTAGACAAATCCGCTGACAGCTTTAGAAATCCCTGTCATTCAATACTAATCCCAGATTTATCATCAGCTTTACCGATCTAATATCGAATCCGATCATTATAAATTATCAATGAATAATTCATTTTATGGACACATTTTTACATAAAAAAATATATTTAATTATTTAGAATAGAATATATAAAAACCGTAAAGAGTTGACGTACGATATATTTTTTAAATATCAATTTTATATTTATTACGTTGATAAGGATGTTTTGTCGAATTATATAATATCCTATATTTACCGTAAATTTATTGGTTTCGAAGATTAAATATAAAGATAAAAAGCATAATTTATGACCAGGATAATCAATGCCGAAAAACAATGAAAGTTATTTATTGTTTGATGATATTATAAATTTTTATAGAATGTAAATATGTCTCTGACGAGTCCAGATGATTTTTCAATGCCGCCGTTGAATACCGACGACACCATGGAAGCGTATTCAAAGAAAAAAACTATAACGTTCGTAGCCGACGATGACTATGTGACGATGCGTCATAACCGCCATTCGGTATCGTGGGTATGGGCAATAATCGTTTTGGCCGCTGGCTGCCTCATATTTTATTTAGTACATCTAAACGATCACGTGCTTCCGGAAGGCATCACCGCATACGAAGCGGTAAGCATGTCAAATAAATATACGCTACACTCAATACGGATATTATAATCATATCTGTCGATCCTAGGAACAAAATCCGAGATTATTTAGCGGAGAACGATCAAGAACAAGCCTCCGTAAATTAGCTGCGCTCGGTCCCAGAGTTGTCGGAGACAAAGTTAATGAAATTGACGCACCGAATATAATTATAGATGAAGTAAGAGAAGCGATAGCAACAGCGCACGCTTCTCAGCGTATTGATTATGTGGTAAAATCAACTTTAATATATAATAAATAATATCTTTTACAACATAATTCATCACATTTCAGAAACAAATGGGATCCGGTGCGTATACTCTTGGATTTATACCTCCGTTCACAAATATATACGACGATGTACAGAACGTTATTGTGAAGCTAGAAGGCAGCGAAGGACAACATAGCATTATGGTCAACTGCCATTACGACTCCGTATACGAAGCCGATGGTAATTCACTTATTCCATTCGACCTCTATATACCACGAAAAATTCTTTACATTTTTATCGCATTTAAGGTGCATCCGATGACATCGTTAATTGTGCAGTTATGATAGAAATATTGCGAGTGTTATCTAAATCGCCGACACGTCTAAAGCATAATATAGTATTATTGTTTAATGGCGCAGAGGAAGTTCCGCTTCAGGTTAGTATAGCACTTGATTATCATATATGTCAGAAATCATACGTTTATGCATGACATATTTGATTATCAAATAAATTTGTATTAATGTTGTATATCGTAAGAAATATTTATACATAAGCAAGCAATAAAATTATTGTCTGCAGTGGCGCACCGATAGTATCGTGTGGAGAACTTTAATTGGGGCCCGGTGCCTGTGTGCTCCCACACAATCTGGCCATATAGACGGCGTGCCCTTGATTGTCTATCAAGCGAGAGCGATGATTCATTTTGATTACAATAATATTAATTAAAATTGTTTAGACATAAAGCTTTATCTTCAGGGAGTTCTTCTTGAGTCGGGAACCTCTGTCTGGGGATCATGGCCATTCTTGTTTCAGTCTCTTCTTGATTTTGGCTCTTCAGGATCCTCTGAATTTCACATCTCGCATCACAGCTACTATAGTGAAGCCAGTGGCGGTTTTAACTTGGTTGCTCCACTGGATAGACGCCCTGCACTTTCCTTTGCGTCTTTTTACGTTTACAAGCACAACGAGCTTCTCCATATTATTGTTTCTTCTAGCGAGATGTCCAAAGTATCGAAGAATCCTTTTGAGACTTGTAGTATAATGACGGTCATCTTTATCGTTCAACGCTTTCAAAGACAGACAAGTTTGTGCGTTTAGCTGTCCATGTCCAATACCCAATTTCAAAGGCATCAATTGTGTTTTTTATATTCTCCCTTATGGTCCAGTTTACCACGCCGTTACTAAAAATTGAGAATAACAATTTTTGGGATATCCCCCTGTTTTTCTAAATTATCGATAGCTTTATCATCTCATTTTAGTTATCCTAGTTCGCCTTTTTATTTATGGCTCACGGTTACTTGTAAGCAGAGATCCGAGATATAGAAATTCTTGAACCCTCTTCAAATCCGGAAGATTCTATCGACTATCATCAGCTTTCAAGAGTATTATTATATTAATGTATCTTCTTTAAATAACCTCCAAGCTTATGCTGTCAATAAATATGGAAACAACTTTAAAGCTTTTATTGAATTCTTGTAGCAACGTAGACATATTACTGGCATATTAACTGAAACACAATGGGTTTTTCACTCAGACTTCTGAATGTCGTAGAGTTGACCATATATTTTTTATTTTATCGCTAAATCATTTGTTATCTAAACCAGGTTATGTATTGGAAATTGAGTACATTTAATAAACGATTTGAACAACTTCAATCTCGTCCCTCGCTCGTTACATCAAAGATATAACGATCTATAGTTCTTTTGTATCTATTTGAATTAAATGCACAGTTTTCCGATATCGTATATCAAATTACAGTGATAGGAATTTATATTTATTATTGTTTTCTTGTAAAGTTTATTCCAAACATAAACTAACGGCAGTATTTCGAGATAATGACAGATCGTGGATTAAAATTTTATTTATCTTTACAGGGTGCTCATTTATTTTTACAACACGAATGGGCTAACAAAACCCGAATGTTTTTAAATCTCGAAGCAGCCGGTACCGGCGGACGATCAATTCTTTTCCAGACGGGACCTAAAAACTCTTGGATATTCAATGTACGATTAAGCATAATATCATATTTACATAGAAACATCAACTAATTATCGATGTAAATAATTACAGTATTATTCTAAACATGCACCGCATCCACACGGACAAATTATGGGCGAAGATATGTTCCAGAGCGGAATGATTCCTTCAGATTCGGATTTCAGAATATTTAGAGATTTCGGAAATATGCCGGGTACTTATGCTATTCGAATTATTATACTAAATTAATAGAAATATTATAATTAATTATTATTTTAGGACTTGATTTTGCATTTTGCCGCAACGGACACATCTATCACACGCTGTACGATACCGAAGAATACATACCGGTGGGAAGTCATCAGCACATGGGTGATAATATTTTAGAAATATTACGAGGATTGGGTAACGCAGAAGAGATAAACGATATTACTGTGAGTAATGCATATTGTAAATTATGCTCTAAGCACGAATTATAAATTTAATTAAATAATTTAGAGACATTCTGAAGGACAAATGGTATATTACGATTATCTCGGTTGGTTCATGGTCAGCTACACGGCCGAAGGAGCCATAGCAATAAATATAATGATGGTATTAATCTCTATATGCAGTATCGCCGTATTTATCGGTCGACTTTTTCATTGTAAGTTTACGTTAAATTTTATTTATTAAAAATAGATCATACAATTGTGTATTATTTAAATATTTTTCAGGGTCTTGGCTTCCGTTTAGCACATATTCGGCTAAGGCCAACGATTACTCAATATTTCATAGAAAATTAAACGTTGAATGTAAGTTGAATTTAAATCATTTATTAAAATATATGATTAGTTTATGATATACAATATTGAAATTATTAAATTTCAGCTGAAACTATGGGAAATCTCGAGCCGGTACATAATATGACATCAAAATGTAAGATTTTCAATATAATTTGCATGTATTAAAAATATATTTGTGTTATTTATTAATCTATTTATTATTTTATTGTAGTAGAAGTATTAAAAGAATTCTCAATAGTCGTCGGAACGAGAATACTCAGCCTAGGAGCAGCCATCGGTGTTACCGCAATCGTCGGTCTCATTGTCAATGCCGCTGCTTCACTCGTCATGCCATGGTATTCTAACGTATGGCTTATATTCCCATTGTATTGGTGTCCATTTTTAATTGTATTTTCGGGTATACCATACGCTATGGACAAATGGAGAATGAAAAAGGTGAGTCGTGATCAAATTTTCATTATTAACGCAATAAATAATGTGGTATTAATCGTGTTGTTTTTTTAGCACGGTTTATCATTGTCGTTAACAACTCAAATGAACATAATCGGCAGCGAAATTATATGGATTTTTGCATTATTCGTAATGACTTGCATGGGCATCAGATCGGCGTCAATGTTTTTAGTGCCAGTAGTATTCTTCACTATATCAAATCTCATTATGTTCCTAACGCCTCTTTATTTGACAGGTATATTTTTTCAATGTCGAACATAACGTAAATAATTATTTCTATTAATAATCACTTAATTTTCAGCTCATGAATGGATTTGGGCGTATTTGGTTTTACATTTACCGGCACTGTTGATGAACACTTACCTCGGTCTAATCATTTACATAATATTTGTACCGGTACTCGGAAGATCTGGAAAAATTAATAGCGACTTATCGATGGCGTTAGTTACAAGCGTCGTCTGTTTCTTAATAGCAAGTTTGACCGTAAGTAAACTTTGACATATGAAATGATTAAAAATCACGGCATTAACGTATATCAAATTTATTAAGGTACCTCTAACAACACTGGTTAGGAAACCATTCATTATATTTGGATTATTAACGGCGTTTTCAATCCTTATGATCATAATATCGTTGGCCACCAATATCGGACATCCGTATCAGGTGGGACCTACTGATCCAAAGGTCCAGCGTTATTGGATCATGGTGAGTATTCAAATTTACTCATACACTAATCAATAATTTGGTTCAATTAAATTAATATTATTTTATTTAGCATACATTCAGAGAATACCGAGATGAAAATCAAGACGTACGCAAATCAGAGTCTGGGTTTTTCGTATTAAATCTCGATCCAAATAGCCCGAAAACTATACCTCTCCGTAGTAGAAATAATGTAAGATATCTTAAAGACGATTGCGACGAAGAACCATATTGTGGACTTCCGCTCTACATGACTAGAATGGTACCGCTGAGGTAAAATGAATAATTTTACATATAAAAAAAGATGTGTATAATAATAATGCATTATTATTTTAGTCCGGAGAGCAGTTGGATACCAGCCGGTAAGCCAGTACAACCTTTCGAAACAGAAATTGTATTAGACGGTGGTAAAAGATGCAACGAAACGACTAGGCTATGCGAACTAAAATTAATATTAAAAGGTACATCCACAATTTATCATAATTAGTTCAATTAAACGTATTAATTCATGTCTAATTTAGGTCCCGATCGACTGACTGTTACGTTTACACCACGCCAGGGAGCCAATCTTGTGGATTGGTCCATTCCAACGGCAATAGAGGTTTCCGGCGAATGGAAAGGTCGACCCACATACTACTTGCATATTGTCCGCGGACAACACCTCACTCCCAATTACGAAGTAACTCTAACATTTGAAGTAACACCGGAGGTTATCAATTCACCGATTTTGGATATTGGTCTTGGTGGAAACCACGTATATCATATAAAAGAAAGAACCCCAGAGTTTCAATCCTTTTTGAATACCCTACCGGAATGGACGCATAAAACTGGATGGATTAGCGCTTATAAATCATATGTATATTAATTATTTTTTGTGTATTTTTAAATATAATTTAATAAATATTTATTAATAAAAAATATTTTTAATTCATTTCTATTTTTGGAGGTTTTTAATAAAATGATAAAATTCCATAGATTTGTATCCTGGAGATATTTTAACAATTTTCTTTTACGTTTATTTTGATAATGAACATCTATCTATTAAGATAATTTAATAATATCACTATCATTAATTGCTCATTGTGTCTATTTGGATTAAAATGTAAGATTAATTATTCGATCTCACAGTTTGTACAATTCTTTGTTAAGTTGTGCATTACCGATGTAATTTCATTAGAATAAAATATATATTATAGAAATGTTCTTAGAATTTTGAGTAATTTCTAATAAACAATTAATTTAATCTGCAGTAAATCAGGTATTTATTCGATTATAATTTATTTAAGCATTAAATATGTACTGAAATTTTATGTTATAAATTTTATATTTTATTGTTATCTATTTTTATTTTAATAAATTAATTAATTTAAGTTAAATATTGGTCTCTAGAATTTATACAGATGATGCTCCTTCAATGGTAGGCTCAATCAAAGGAAATTCTCATTTTGCTCAATGGCGTATTTTGACATACTAAAATCCGTGTAAAAGTAACCAGGTGTATATTTTTTTTAAACTAGCCGTGCCGATATTTGAGACCCCAAGATTTGTATAATTTCTCTTTTAATATAAATCCTACATCAAAAAGTTTTTGTATTTGTCTAAAAAAGTCTAAAATATGAATATTACAAATAGTCATTGACCTTTATTGTCCTCAATTACGAAAAAAATAAAAGCAATAATATTCGCTTCTGTTGCCACGGGCACGATGTTTTTTCTCGCTTGCTTCCGGTATTATATGCCAAGTGCGTGTGAAACGTATACTAGTGAGAAGTGCCGCAAGAATTTGGCGGTCGATCTACCGGTGGCGTGTCCTCAGTCTGCGGCGGTACATCGCCGAGTGGGCTTGTCGTTTACGCGTCATATTGATTAGTAGAAAAATCCAAAATATCAACCAAATTTTGTAACATATTAATAATTATTTTTATTATTGAAATATTTTTTCAAAAATAGTTATTCATGATATGCTTCATATATTGGTCGATATTTTGGATTTTTTAACTGTATGACGCAGACTGAGCTTACGTTACACGTGTCAATAGCACGTTTCACTCGCACTCAGCAAATTGTACCGGATGCGAACGAGAAAACATTGCGGCCGTGGCAACATAAGCGAATAATGTTATTTAGAATTTTTAGACAAATGCAAAACGTTTGTGACATGTCGGATTTATATTAAGAGAGAGAAAAATCAAATGCTTGGGATCCCCAATGGAATCCCCATGGGCACCGCTAGGCTTCCTTGAATTTTTTTTAAGTATGGCAACATTTTACTTTGAACTCCTGACAGCGATTATCTGTCAATGTGGTAAAATTGCACCGGTTTATTTCTATGGTACTGTGCAGAGATGTGGTGTAAATATAATGGATAATTTACCAACAATGATAGCCCAAGAGCAAAAACTTATGAGATTTGAAAATAGTTTTAATCCCTGATTGATCTATTGTATATAATTGCATCAATACATAGAAAGCGATACAGCATAATATTTACAGATAAATCTGGCAGATGTCATTTATATCAAGAGCATATAAAAAACAAACATTCATTATTTCCCCGATGCCGAATGATTTCGACTGCAAATGCTTAATAATTTTTTTTAAATTTATAGTTTAACATCGTAATGCAACGAACACGGCATAACAATAATAAAAAAAATACTTATGGAATGCGGAAAGGGTTATTAGACGATGATGATGAAAAATACCACCAGGAGCCGAGTATGGTATCTTGGTGTTGGCCACTGATACTGTTGGCCGTAGGAATTGTGCTATTCCACTTTGCATACATCAGTGATCATACATTACCAAAAGCCATCTCAATAGATGATATCGTACGTCAATAATAGCATAATTATTATGCGATCTAAATGTATGAATAACTTATATTTATTTTATAGAGACTCAATCCGAATTTATTTAGTGGTGAGCGATCACGAATGCTCTCGCAAAGGTTTCAAATATTAGGACCGCGGATCGTCGGCGACGACGCTAATGAAATAGCATCTCCGAAAATAATCGAAGAGGAAGTAGATATATCGATTAAAAATGCACATCCAGCACAATCAATAAAGATAACGGTATTTTATTAAAATTTATTCAGTTTTTAATTGATAATTATATTTTCGATTGCATATTTCAGAGACAAAAGGGTAGCGGCGCTTTTATCCTCGGATTTAAACCTCCTTTCATTAACGTTTACGAAAATGTTCAGAACGTCATTGTGAAGGTGGACGGTAGTGAGGGTTTACATAGCGTCTTGGTTAATTGCCATTACGATACTGTTCCTACGTCTTACGGTACATATTTCGTAAAATCTATAAATAATATATGAAATCAATCTAATTTATTAATAAAAAAAATACAGGTGCTTCGGATAATGCCATATCGTGCTCGGCAATGTTGGAAATTATCAGAATTTTATCAATATCGCCCACCCGATTGAAGCATAATGTTGTATTTTTATTTAACGGAGCCGAAGAATCACTCGTTCAGGTAAAGATTCTTCTGAAAATAGATCAATAATGTTAAAACAATTAAATGAGTAATTCCGTTTCAGGCCTCGCATTTATTTTTACGCCACGAATGGGCTAAGCAATGCAGAATAGTATTAAATCTTGAAGCTGCAGGATTAGGCGGTAGAAATATATTATTTCAATCGGGACCTAATAACGCTTGGTTATTTAAAGTAACGAATAATCAATTTATATCATAGATATTTTCATACATAAATAATTTAATTAATTTTCAGTATTATGCAAGTTCGGTTCCGTATCCGCACGGTCAGGTACTTGGCGAAGAACTCTTCCAGCATTCTATAATACCATCAGATACAGACTTTCGAATATTTCGAGATTTCGGAAATATCCCGGGTAATTTTTTTTTACATAATAAACAAAACATATATTATTATTTAAATGACTGACCCGAAACGAAATAAAACGTCCCTGCCACCTGAAGGGTTATACTCCATCTCTGCCGGTCATGGGCCTCCTCTGTGCATCGGCCAAGCCCCAACAAAGACGCGTCTGTCTCTGCCCTGTCTTTCCAATGTAGTTTCGACCTTTCAATGAAGCAGATTCCCCAGGCCTAGAGTTTATAACAGTCTGGATTAGCCTATCACTGCCCATTCGGGATACATCTTCTGCCCAACGTAGGCATTGTGTGCGAATGTATGAAGACAATGGTATATCCCCATACATGGCCATGACCTCATTGACCTCAGAAACCATAACCCTCACTATTCCCCAGTAATCTAGACAGGGCATAATAGCATCGATTCGCTTTTTGTATACGGGCAGAGATTCCCAGGTACTTGAACTATTTAACCCATTCAATAGACCCGGACCCCACATCAACAGAGGTCCGCTCTCTGCCTGATCGCAAAACCTTAATATATTTGGTCTTGAACCAATTTACCTCCAGACCCAGGTTGGAAGTCGCTGCCGTGAAAGTACCGAGCGTCTCGACAACCTCATTCTTAGTGGTAACGACAATGTAAACATCGTCAGCATATGCTAGCAGTACCGTATCCCTCCAAGGATCGGCATGTCAGGCTTGATGTGAGGCTCTCATCACAGCCTCCAAGGCTTAATTAAATAATATTAGGGATATAACATCCCCTTGTCTCATTCCCCTGGAAACTGCGAACGTCTGCAAGAAAGCCCAAATCGTTTTTATGTTTTTTTGGGAGGCCAAATTCGTTAAGGGCACTCCATAATTTTTCTCTATGGATGCTGTCATACGCCTGAGGACTTTTGTATGACTTTTCGATCATTTGTATGATCGTGAAGACCTGATCCACCGTGAATCTGCCCGGTCTAAAGCTACATTGTTAGTCTTCTATGAGGGTCTCCACGTTAGGAACAAGATCTTACTAAATATTTTATATGTCCCATTAAAGACTGAAATCCCACGATAAATTTCGCATTTCTGGGACATGTTACAACCACATTCCATCCGGAAGGCATCATCTCGTGCCGCCATACAGCCACCACGAGATCATACTTTCTTCGTAACAGAGCACTGCCGGCACATTTTATAAGATATATCGAGATATGATCCTCCCCTCTGCGTAACCATTAAGAAGATGGTTGAATTACCGCTTCTACCAGCATAATATTTAGATATAATGGATATACGAAATATACGAAATTGAGAATTTAATCAAATATTTTACAGGATTGGATTTTGCTTTTTGGCAAAACGGATTCGTTTATCATACGAAATATGATCACGAAAAATATCTACCCGTCGGAAGTCATCAAAACGTCGGAGAAAACACGCTGGCGTTGGTCAACGCCTTCGGAAATGCTCCCGAATTAAACGACATTCAGGTACTTATTACGACATAAATTGTATTATCGTTTTATATTTATTTATATAAATTTCCAGGCACATTCCGAAGGCCAAATGGTATATTACGACTATCTCGGATGGTTTATGGTCAGCCATTCGGTCGGCGTAAACATTTTTCTCAACACGACGGCCATAATTTTAGGATTTTTAAGCATCGTTTTCTTCATTGGCTTTCCGTGGCGTTGTAAGTCATATATCGATTATTTGATTGTTTATATATTTAAATAAATAATATCGATTTTAATGATAGGGTCGGTCGTCGGCGAACTCGCTATTGCGATACTGGCTAGATTCATGTCTATGGGCGTGGCCATGGTGGCTGTATCGATCGTCGCAATCGTCATCGATAAAATAGCTCCGCTAGTGATGCCGTGGTACTCGAATCCGTGGCTGATATTTCCCATTTACTGGTGTCCGTGCTTAATCGTCCATATTATCGTGCCGTATATCTTTGATTCGTGGCGATCGAATAAGGTTGAATATAATTATTCAAACATATAAATTGACATTCATTTGTTATAATTTAAATATTTATTTTCAGCGTAATATGGCCGTTGCGAAAATTACGCAAATGAATCTCGTCGCAGCTCAGATCCCCGGCATTCTTATATTATTTGTTACGACGGCATTAGGAGCTCGTTCCGGGGCTCTAATTTTCTTACCAGTGATTTCATCGTCGATTGCTAATTTAGTGATCAACTCAACATCGTTATCACGTTCCGGTATATTTAATTATTCATTCTTTTAATCGTTTATTCAATTGATTTATCGCTTATTTTTATTTTTAGCTTACAAATGGATATGGGTATATCTTGTAATTCATTTACCATCGCTATTATTTACACTGTACATGGTGGAAATGGTGTACATGTTCTTCATTCCGGTATTCGGTCGCATTGGAACCATTAATAATGATCTAGTATTGGCTTTGCTATCGACATTCTTCCTATTTTACGTTATGAATTTTGCTGTACGGCATAATTTAACTTTTTTACTATTATATCATAAATGTTTTATGTTTAACGACCGATGATTTATTATTTCCAGTTGCCGCTAATGAGTCTCGTTAAAAAACCAGGATATACGATAGCATTTTTAGCTAGCTTTTCATTTATAATTATAGCATTTTCTTTAACGACATATATGGGACATCCTTATAAGGTCGATACGGATCAACCAAGACCTCAGCGTTACTTTATATTGGTATTAAAGCTATTCAATAATATATGCTTAATAAAATTATTATGTTATTAATTATTAATTTATTGTAATTTAGCATACTTATCGCGAGTTTCGCGATGAAAATCAGTCTGTGAGACGCAACGAATCCGGCTATTTGATTTTTAATCAAGATCGTAATTCACCGCGAACGTTACAAATTAACGAGAGCCTATTAAAATCTTTATCGGATGATTGTAACAATGAGTTGTTTTGCGGACTCCCTCTATATTCATCGAGAATGCTCAAGACAAGGTAAAATCTATATATTTTAAACTACATGCTTTTTTATGCTAAAGAGAAAGTAACTCGAAGGTCTGGTGAATACGAAGGGTGTTCCAGTTCAACTGCTGTTAAGAGGGTGCGACAGTAGTCCAAAAAATGGTATACCACCGCTGCCACCAATTATGTTAA
>JAGXCT010033677.1:0-29936 GCA_022495035.1 Philopotamus ludificatus | reverse complement strand
AAGACTCGAAAGGACTGTACACGAAAACAACACACTTCCGGACGAACAGCACGGCTTTCGTCCGGAACACAGCACAAATCACCAACTTCTCAGGGTCGTCGAGTTCATTCACGACGGATTTGAAAAAAAACAACTGACGGGAGCCATCTTTCTGGACATATCGAAAGCATTCGATAGAGTATGGTACAGCGGACTAATAGTAAAATTAAGTAAATTCAACGTTCCGCTACCAATTATCTCAATACTAAATTCGTTCCTAAACAATAGAAGCTTTCGCATATGCAGTAATGCAGGGAAATCCTCTTCAAGGAAGTTAACAGCTGGAGTTCCACAGGGGTCGGTACTCTCCCCTCTTCTCTTTTCATTATACACAGCTGATATACCAATCCCAAGTCAGAGAAACTCCGCAATCGCGCTATACGCAGACGATACGGCTCTACTGCACAGATCCATAAACTCCAAGGTCATCACCAAAGCTCTTCAAGCAACCGTAGAATCACTAGAGACCTGGTTCGAAAACTGGAGAATCGCCATTAACCCATCCAAAAGCTCAGCAATCATCTTCTCACGGCGACTAGATAAAAAATCAAGCCCCTCAGGCACAATTAAAATGTTTGGAGAAGAAATTCCATGGGTAAATTCAGTAAAATATCTGGGGCTTCACCTCGACCGCAAACTCACCTGGAAAAAACATATTGACTATTGCACAAAAAAAGCCAGAACTGCTGCGCTCATTCTTTACCGCAACATCCGCACTTCCGGCCGAGAGAACAATGGCCTGCCCCGCACCCAAGATTCGTAGTCGAGAGGGACGCGGCCTTGTTCCAAAAAACAATTTCACTGCTCTAAAGCGGCAGGAACTGGAAGGAAATAAAACAGGGAATCCTCCCACATGTAATTAATAAATTTTAAAAATGTCTACACCAATCACACGAACACATAACACACATGACTCGGCGCTACGCATTGTCGAATGGAACGCGGACGGCCTGCGCACCGGGCGCGACGAGTTAGCTTCATTACTAAAAAATCTTGACGTAGACATTTGTGCAGTCTGCGAAACTCACTTAAAGGGCGGGTCAAATCCTTACATTCTGTACAGAAACGGCAGAATAAATCGTAACAAGGGAGGGACAGCTCTTTACATAAAACAATCGATTAAGCATTACATGTTCCCTACCCCCGAACTTCTAAAAATAGAAGCCAGCATAGTCATCATAGAAACGGACTCGGGTCCAATTAAATTCATCTCGGCGTATCATCCCTCCCTCTGGGGTATTCACAAATCATGACTTAGAAGCGTGGAATTAGACTGGAATTTACTTAGAAAAAACACCCACGGCAATAAACTCAAATCATTCGTGAAACGTAACGATATCACAGTACGCGCACCGGAAGAACCAACTTTATATCCTCATCAAGGAAACACCCCGGACGTAATTGACATCGCGGTCATCAAAAACATGGTTTTTCGCGATAGCGACACAACCGGGTTTTCCGCGATAGAGACACTTAACGAACTGAGATTCGACCACAGACCAGTCGTTATAGACATAAACTAAAAACACACCGATTAATTTCATTAACGAAAGAAATATCTCGGGAACAAACCATCGGTAAATTAAATTCACTTATTAGTAAAAGTAAACTTAGTCTGAAAGAAAAAATCCGAGAGGATTGGATAGTGCTCGCGAAATTTAATTCATCGTCCTGTTGTGTGTCGCACCCAGTTTTTCTACTGTTTACGTCTACGAGGGAATTTTTGTTAAATTCAATGATCCGCCTTTCGGCTATTTTAGTTTGAAAAAAAAATGCACGATTGTTATTACGATCAACGCTAAATTTTCAAGGTCAACTTACATTGTCGCGCTTGAACAAACCACATAGAACAAGTCCATTTAAAATATGCTAATAGAAAAATCTATTGATTTTGTTTTAATTACATAATACAATCAAATAGTTCTAATCCCACATTTCGTATAGGTGCCTAGTCCTTTATAGAGCGTAGTTTCAATCTCTTCTATATGATGGTTGACAGTAATGGTTAATAAATTGCATTTAAAAATTGAAGCAAACATTAATAGAGATAGGAAAACAATAACAAATGTTTTTTTCTAGATTTTCCAGGCAGCTAATTATATCGTACAATCGGTACATTTGATAATTATGTTCATTTATTAGTTACTTTCAGCTCGAGATTTAGAATTATTGGTGTATTTTAAACTAAATTTGTCGTAAAACTTTTGTGGTAACGTAGTTTTGGAGTACTTAAATTAGATACATTAAGCATATCACCTACGATGTTTTTCTTCAATTTAATCAAAATTGTATAACTCACAACGTTATCATAGACATAAGATCAACAAGGACCGGAACGACATATTTAAATCAACTCAACACACTGGCACGGTCTATTCGGTGACTAGACAATATTTGTAATGGGCTAGAAGACCGGCGAATTTTAGCTCTTTAGATTATTGACCAGTTGGTCGACATCACATTGCACCCGACATCTAATCGCACCTGTCTTCAGAAAGTCTCCAGAAAGACTATATCGGTAATCGCCTCTAGTCACTTCGAAATACAAGAACCGGCCCTACAACCATAACGTGCCGAATCCTCCGATGATCCATCCCACAATGTGAATACAAAGATTATCTTTTTTTATAAATTTGATTATCAGTAAAATACAATTCATCACAAGTAAACATCATAGGCATTTGCTCAAATATTATAACCTGAATGCTTGAATTTAAGAATTTCAAATTTAACACCAATACATGTAAATCCTTCATACCATTTGTAATTAATTAATGAATCTATATAAAATGTGTATTTTTTGCCATCATTTTCCTTTCTTCAACAATGCCTAAGGTAATTCTGTAATACAGAAATCTAAAATTTGCAAATAAAATAAGAGTGTAAAGTGTAAATAAAATAAGAGAATAAAATCATGAATTTAATTTAAAAAAAAATTAAATATGATTGTATGTAATGTACGTTTCCTCGAAGGGATAGTTAATTTTGCACTACTGTAAATTGAGTTTATTCAACCAACATTTTACCACTAACGATATATTTAAATGTACTATATTAATAGCTACAGAAAATTCTTAACAATACTTTAATACTGTATAATAAAATATTTTACATTCGCCAAAAAAGTCGAATCAAACTTCTAATATTTATAATAAATAAGAAGTTGAAAAACATTTTGTTGGATATTTGTTTCCAGAACGATATATTAGAGGACGTCGAGTCAAAATACGGGCTGCGAACCCATAATCGTATTTCTAAAATGTTTACTTTTCTGCTCTCTTCCCAAACCAAGTCAACCGGAGTGCAATTTGTTGAGTTCAACGATAATACCATCGAGGGGAAACTGGGTGGTAAAACACACGGACAAATTGTTAAAACCGCGAGTCAAAATATAAAATTTTCCCTATTCTATCTGATCCATAATGTTTGCAGATATCTTACACATTAGCAAAATAAAATCTTCCCGATTATATGTTCGGTAGAAATGCCATTAAATCTCTCGCCGATAGTGTAAGTTCGCTAAGTAATATTCGACCAAAAACTATCCTGAAGAAATCACATCAAAAGCATAATCAAAAAAATAAATTATAATAATGCCATACTCCGCCCCCTTATCAGCAGAAAAAGTACCCTCTTAGTTTTAATTTTGTCTTTAGCATTTAATTTTAATTCACGATTAAGGAAATAAATTTTAAAATATTGACATAATTTCTATCAAAATTACATGAATTTAGAAAAATTCGCTGTTTTTTTTAATAATATTTCTATTAAATAGTGTTTTATTTCTTTAATTTTATATACTTGGTTTATTTTGTTAATAAAGAGATAATTTGATTTCTTTATTCAATTTTTGTATTATTATAAATTTCTAACGTGCGGCCCGGACAACATTTTTAAATTTGTAAATGGCCCGTTGTCAAAAAAGGTTGCTCACCCCTGCTGTGTAGGGTGGATACCATGAACCTATTGGCAAGTATGCATTGAAATACAATTAGTAGATAGACCCTTAATACCCGGCACTTAACGGGTATTAAGCTTAAAAACGTTGCTACAAATATATTTTAAAAATTTTGTTACCTGATTTGAACAAAAGCATCCCAAATAAATATAATAACATTACGGTCACCATCGGAGATGTACAGATTGTCTCAATAAGTTTTTGCCATATTTTATATAGAAAATCAAATTAGATTTTTTTTACACTCATAGTAAACTGTTAGTAATGAGGAAATTCAATAGGAGCCCAGTGTTAAAACAACAATTTTACTGCTTGAAAGCGCCAGAAAATGAGAGAAGATCAAACGGGGAAACCTCCCACATGTCACTAATAATTTCTAATGTCTCAGTAAACACACACATTGACACACAACACACATGACTCGGTGTTACACATCGTCGCGTGAAACGCGGACGGCCCGCGCAACGGGCGCGAGCTAGTAATACTATTAAAAAATCTTTTGTGCAGTCTGCGAAATTATCCTTTTATTCCAAATTTCTTCATTTATAATAGTGCTCACTTGGCCACTGAATTGATATCAAGAAAAAAACGAATTTGCGGAACAATCCGTCAAAACAGAGGAATACCGGTATCTTTAAAAAACGTTTTTCGATTTTTGAAAATTTAATTCAACTCTGGAAGACTATAAAGAAGCGAGATCTTAGAATGGTCTCTACTATTCACAACCCTGAGCTGGTGGATGTTGGGAATAATGATAGGGAGGACAGAGATCCAAATAAAAAAAATCACGATGATTATTGAATATAATAATTCGATGCAAGGGGTTGACCTCGTCGACCAATATCTACGATATATACGATTAGTCAGAATAACGGTGTGCAGCATAGAACAAAGAACGTATAAAAAGACAAAGTAAGTAGCTGGATGCCAACCAAAAAGAGTTCGGTGTTGGCCGCGCCTCGGAGCGGTCGTCCCGGCGAAAACCTCTGCGCTAAGGCGCTACGGTGCCAAAGCGAACACTTGGGGAGGGGATATCTGACGCCTGTCAACGCGGCCCTAGGGCTGCGCGCCGGCTGCGCCACGTGGCCCCTGCCACAATCAACCACCACCACGTGCTCTCTGAGCATATAAACTCACCATGGACTACAAAATCCTCAAACTACAGAAGAAGATATTTAACAATGGCCCGCAGCAACATCTCCTGGAGGAGATGTTCAACATGTTGTTCGCCATGAGTGTGGAGATAAAAACACTCAAGGCGAGCACCAACAAGAACTCCACGAATCAAGCGTCGACTCCCGCCAGCAGGGTTACCACCCGCAGCCACGCGAAGGACGCGACAACCCATGCGGCACCGGAAGGCGCCAAACATCAACCACGTGCGGCAGAGAAAAACGCCGCCAAAAACCACGAGGAGCCCGGGGGCCCCCATCAACAAATCACGAGTGCAACGAACGGGAGGAAGGAAGCCACAACCGTAAAGGAGGCGCCACCTGCCAGCCTAGTCGCAGCCACTGACGCCCGTCCTGCATCACCAGATCCGGAGAGCAGCCACGCCGTCACACCAACCAGCAACAGCCGCGCCACATTGGATGGCGGTGAAAAAGACGAGACGGGCGCCCAAGACAGGGACGCCCGCGAAGGTAAGCCGTCGGAGGATTCCGACGGGTTTATTATCGTTGCCAGCGGAAAGCGCAGAAATTCGGCCTCACCGAACGCGCGCAAACCGCAGACAACAATCAATACTAACACTAACCTACAGGAAAGGATCGCACTCATTCGAGAGAAACATCCGATCCTGCAAACCGCGTCGGAGCCGGACACTACGCGGAAAATACCGCCAATAATCATCAAAGGCGACGGCCTATATGAAGAAATAATGGTCATCTGCTTGTTCGCGGAAATTAATTTTTCAGAGGCCATCTCGATAAAAGGCGCCCTAAAAGTAGTCACATCGTCGGCGACGGACTACCGAAAAATGATTTGCATCCTAGATGAGTTCAAGATGCAATACCACTCATACGAGCTCCCCGAGGACAGGCCATTGAAAGTGGTCATCAGAGGCGTGCCCCCGGGTGTCTCAGACAAATTTGTGAGCGGAGCCCTACACTCACAGCATGGTATCTCTAGGGAGGATACCACAGTCATACGCATGTATGACAACAGGCGTAATCCCCTCGGGCTGGTGACAGTCCTAATAAAAAAAACTGACGCCAACAATAAAAAAATATTCAAAGTGACCCACCTGGACAAACTGAAAGTCCAGGTGGAGAACTTTGAAAGCAAAAAAGGAGTCGGACAGTGTCACCGCTGCCAAAAATTCGGCCACAGCTCAAAATGCTGTAAAATGGCACCAAAGTGTGTCAAATGCGCAGACAATCACCTCACTAGTGATTGCACGCTGGTGAAAGGCGAAACACCGCCAACCTGCGCAAACTGTAACGGGCCTCACCCTGCCAGTTACCGCGGATGCCCTCTGCACCCGGGAAACAGCAAAAACAAAAAAACCGCCCTCAGCGAAGAAAAACATAGGCCGAAAACAGGCTCTGAAGTCCTGAGCAAAAAAACAAACCAAGGGACGGGCGGTGGCAAAACACAACCCGCCCCTCAAACTAATCAAACTAAAAAAACGAAAAACAATAATCGTAAAAATAATCCTATCCACTTTCAGAAACGCACCCCGGCTTTCTTCCCGGCTCGGCATGCAATTCCACTCGTACGAGCTCCCCGAGGACAAACCTCTAAAAGTAGTCATCAGGGGCGTGCCCCCGGGTGTTTTAGATAAATTTGTGAGCGGTGCCCTTCACTCACAACACGGTATCCCAAGGGAGGATATCACCGTCATACGGATGTATGACAAGAGGAGAAATCCTCTCGGATTGGTGACAATCCTATTAAAAAAAACTGAAGACAACAAAAATAAGGTCTTCAAGGTGACACACCTGGACAAACTGAAAGTCCAGGTAGAAAACCACGAAAGCAAGAAAGGAGTCGGACAGTGTCACCGCTGTCAAAAATTCGGCCACTCCTCGAAATGCTGTAAAATGGCACCTAAATCTAAATGTGTCAAATGCGCAGACAATCACTTAACAAGTGATTGTACATTGGTGAAGGGGGAATCACCACCAACGTGCGCTAATTGCAACGGGCCTCACCCTGCCAGCTACCGTGGATGCCTTCAGCACCCGGGCAACAACAGGAATAAAAAAACCGCCCTCAGCGACGACAAAAACAAGCCAAAAAAAGGCTCAGAAATGCCCAAAAAAAATATAATCCACGGGACGGGCGGCGGCAAAACCCAAGCCGCACCCAAGAATAAAAAAAAAAACCGTTCTCATTTTCAGAGCAGGTTCAGCATTCTTCCCAGCAGCGCCTCTGCCAAAACCCTTGGAGCCGGATGCAACAGCCACTTCGGGCGAGAGCGCATTAGCCCTGCCTCCACCCAGGATTCACAGCCAGGGGAAACAGCCCTCTAAAAAAACCGTGTCACTGCTCAGAAAGCGGCAGAAAATGGGAGGATGATATCAAACAGAATCCTCCACATGTCTTTAACAAATGTTAATGTCTCAGCTAACACCACAGTACACAACACACATGACTCGGCGCTACGCATTGTCAGATGGAACGCGGACAGCCTGCACTTTCCAGGCGTGACGAGTTAGCGTTATTACTAAAAAACCTTGACGTAGACATTTGTGCAGTCTGCGAAACTCAGTTAAAGGGCGGGTCAAATCCTTACATTCAAAATTACATTCTGTACATTTACTTTTCTCAAAATTTTCACCATCTTCGGGTTAACTTCCTTACAAATTAAAGTAAAATCACTCATGGTGCGAGATAGTAAATTAAAAATAAATTCACGAGATAGCGATACACAAGAGTAACTCAACCTCTCTCAACGTCTAAAACTGACGGAAGAACTAAAACCTACAGAATTATTAGAAGTTCGACTCATTTTCTCCAACCGCAACAAAAAAAAAAAGGGCAAAGTGATGATAAATACACTTAGGGAATTGTTGGACCAGCACTCGGCAGGCCAACAATTCTGAATCTCAATCTTTTGGGAAATCATTAAATAGTTGAAGGAGATAAACCCGAAAGGGAAGCGCTCCACCAATACAAATTTAAATTATATGGATGCCAACCAGTTCGGTGCTGGCCGCGCCTCGGAGCGGTCGTATCGGCGAACAACTCTGCGTCAAGGCGCTTCGGTACCAAGACGAACATTTGGGGAGGGGATTCTTGAACGCGCCGACAACGCGGCCCTAGGGCTGCGCGCCGGCCGCGCCACGTGGCCCCTGCCACATCAATCACCATCACGCGCTCTATGAGCTAAGAAACCACAAAATGGAGTATAAAATCCATAAGCTTAGTCCGAAGGTGCAACATCAAATAAATATAGTGGATGTTGCAGAACTTCTAAATGACAAAAAGTTACGTTTTGGTTACGTTCCTTTCTGCGACGTGATCCTTATTTACGATAAAATTAAAAATAAAATAATTTTCGCTAATAAAATATCTCCGTCAGCCAAGTGCTCCGACCGCAGGCGCGAAAGCGCTATCCGCGCATCATGCGCGGAAAAAAGTGAAATCAAAAAAAAAAATAGTATTGTTACAATTTCTAAAAAAATAATAAATAATAAAAATAATTCTATAAAAAAAAATATAAAAATATAAACAGACAATTAAAAGTGCTCCGACATCCAAAAGCGGTCGCGCAAGCGCTCCGCATGTCGCCATACCGGCAGTGCTCATTACCCGTCCGTGTCGCTGCGAATACTGCGCGCGCCGGCCTCTGAGCCACTGTTGATATAGGCCCCCCTCCACTCAGACAGTGCAATCAATAACAATAAACAATAACAAACAGTGACAGTGACATTTAAAAAAAAAACAAATCAAAATAAAAACAAAACAATAAATAAAATAAATATGGCTGATCCACCGGACCCGCCGTCCCTAGAGAAGATTAATGAAGAAAATAATAAACCTGAAATTAAAAACAGCTCAACAACAACAACAAGTATGGACATAGCTGCAATACTGGACCGACTAGACAAATACGAATACATATTGAAGAGACCAAGAACTCAAGATAACTCAACTGGAGCAGCTAAACACAAAACTAAGAAGAGAAAATAAAGAACTAAAAAATAACCTGGAAATTATTGAAATCAGCAAAATAAAATTAAATTTAGAAGAAAAAGAAAAAAACGCATCAAAAAAAATAATAAGCAGCAAAATTATAAAAAACAAAAAAATCAATAAAGTTCAAAAAATGGATAAACAACCTTCAACATCAACATTCTCCGAGAAAGAAGGCCGCTGCGGATCCACGCATTCCGACCGCGCGGCAGCTTCAAACACCGATGACTACACAACAGAACAGTCAGATGCGGACACGGAAGCCGGCCCAAGGACCAACAGGATGGAGGACGAATTCACCCCAGTACTGTCCAGGAGAGCCGAAAAACGCAAGCACAAGTCAGTTTACAACCCCGCTCTCGCGGCTCACATAAACGCACCGATAGAGGCCCTTACGGGGACCTGGTTAAGATAAATCAGCAGATTTGTTTCCAGCCGTTACAGTTGGCGATTACAACGCAGAGAGCAAGAATTGGAACTGTATTACTCACAATACAGCCGGTATAATAAATAGAGTCAGTAGTAGTCTGAATTGGCAAATGTACGCGCCTGACGACTTTACTTACGGCAGCAATCTCAACGCAATAATCCAAGTATCCTAGATTTTGCTATCCTTAATAACTGTAACTTACGCCGAATATTTGGGCATTAGATGAATTATCCTCCGATCACAAACCCATCATCCTTGAATTCCTTCTCAACAACCATCCCAATCCTATAGAAAAAATAACCATCCCTGTCACCGATTGGAATAAATACACCAACATCCTAGCCGAAAAAATTAAAATCCCTATAAAAATATCCTTAACTACACAATTGGACAGCACTTTAGAAAAATTCACCACTCATCACCAACACAATCACAGAATCCACACATACTTTAACAAACAGACCAAAGGTCATCCCTCTCCCACCGCATATTAAACGGCAGTCAGCCTGAAGAACAAGTACAGAAAAAAATGGCATAGGATTGGCGATCCGAGTTTTAAAACGCAAGCCAACAAACTTCAGGAACTGGTCAGAAAAGAGCTATCCCTCCTCAATTCCGCCAGATGGTCTGAAAAATTTCGGGGCTCTCTTCTAAAGCCCCCGAAAATGACCACAACAAAACGTTGTGACAACTGTCCAGATCCCTCACCGCTCCTCTGCCGCTCACCGCTCAACCGCCGCTGCCACTCGCTATCTTCATGCGCAAAACCACCGCGGAAGGACGAAAAACCACCGGCCGATAAAGGACGTCCGCTGACAGACAAAGCCGCTGCGAAGCCCGCAGCCAAAAAAGAAGAGCCGCTGAGTGTCCTGCCTGAGAAGCAAGCCACCTGCAGACCAACTCGTCGATATCAGAGCTTTGCCGGACCACCAGATAGAGACGGAGAACGGGCCGGCCCGCAAAGTTATTGCAGAAGACTGGGCCGACGGTTTTACGGAAGTGGTGTCCAAAAAACGCCTCCGTAAAACAATCAGACCGATGTCATCCCCTCTCCCACCTCATATTAAGCAACTGATCAGCCTGAAGAATAAATGCAGAAAAAAATGGCTTAGGATTAGCGATCCAAGTTTTGAAACTCGAGCCAACAAACTTCAGAAACTGGTCAGAAAAGAACTCTCCCTCCTTAACTCCGCAAGATGGACAGAAAAAAATTCGGAGCTCTCTTCTAAAGCCCCCAAAAATGACCACAACAAAACGTTGTGGCGACTTTCCAGATCCCTCAATTCTATCCACAATTGGCAAAGTTTTCGAAAAACTAGTAAACAGTAAAATCACAAAAGATACTTCCCGACGAACAATTTGGCTTCAGACCAGCTCACTTCACTCGCCATCAAATACTTCGACAAAGTCTGGCACGAAGGTCTAATCTATAAACTAATTAAAGCAGACCTCCCCTCGCCTTATATTAAAATAATTCAATCATTTTTAGATAACAGAACCTTCAAAGTAAAATTAAATTCAGAATTTTCATCACTCCGTCCAATAAAGGCCGGAGTCCCACAAGGCTCGAATCTATCACCATTACTATTTTCGCTATACACTAGCGACATTCCTATCCCAGTAAATAAAAGTAACTCATTACTAGCCCTTTACGCAGACGACACAATAATCATCTGCCGAGGTAATATAGCCTTTTAGAAATCAGCAAAAACCTGCAAAAATACATAGACACTACTTCTTCTCAAAAAGGAAAAAATAGAGACCGCCAAAAATAATAATTAATCATGTAGAAATCCGCTGGTACTCTTTGATACTATTCGATAGAAAATTAAATTGGAAAAACCACAATAAAGCCATCCTTCGTCCTCTCATTGGTAAAAAAAAGCGCCCTCTCCTTAAAACTCAAAAAAATAATATTCACTTCAATCATCCGCCCCCAAATTCTATATGCATCCTAAATCTGGGGCTCGGCAGCATCTGTACAAGGATTTAAACAAAAATCAAGAGCACAATAAAAAAATATGCTATCCCATTTTACGAAAACCTTCCTAAGTTCAAAAAAAATAATTTCAAAGAGGCCATATCGAACAAGGGTGCCCTTAAGGTAGTTACATCGTCGGCGATGGACTACCGCAAAATAATATGCATCCTAGATAAGTTCAGGATGCAATATCACTCCCATGAGCTCTTCGAGGACAAGCCCCTGAAAGTGGTCATCAGTGGCGTGTCCCCAGGAGTCTCGGATAAATTCATCAGAGGAGCGCTACACTCCCAACATGGCATCCCCAGGGAAGAAGTCACCGTTATACGCTTGTATGACAAGAGGATCCTCTGGAGGATCCTCTGAGGAAATCCTCTAGGGATAGTCATTATCCTGTTAAAAAAACAGACGATAACAAGACTAGGGTCTTTAAAATAACACACATAGACAAACTAAAAGTCCAGGTAGAAAATTTTGAAAATAAAAAAGGAGTCGGACAGTGTCAACTTGCGCAAACTGCAACAGGCCTCACCCTATCAGCTACCGCGGATGCCTTCAGCACCCGGGCAACAATAAAAATAAAAAAGCCGCCCTAAGCTATGATAAGCTCAGGCCGAAAAAAGGCCCTGAAGTTCAGAATAAAAAAACACAAGGGACCGGCGGTGGCAAAGCTACCATAAAAAAAAACCACAAAATAAACCTTACATTTTCAGAAACGCATTCCGGCATTTTTCCCGGCGGCGCCTCTGCAAAACCCCTGGAGCGGGATACAACATCCCCGCAACCAAGATTTGCAGTCGAGAGTGACGCGGCAACATCAGTGAAATGGACTGCGCCCAACCAGGACCAGAACCAGCCACAGCAGACCGCCCAACCTCAGGCCAATCGGACACGGACGACAACCAAGACAACCAGAACGACTTCCAGACTGTCAAGCGACGACGACAAAGAAGCGACAAAGAAACGCAAGTATAGGTCTCCCTCAGCTACACCGACAGAATTTCCCGCACTCCCAACGGTATCAAACACACAATTATTTAACTCACAGAAAAACAAATACCAGAATCATACCAGTCACCGATCACCCCACACTAAATACACAACCAGATAACATCACCAAACCAATAAGAATTCCACCCATCACAATCAGATCAACACAGTATTTCAGGCATTGTTAAAGAGCTGAAGATTAATAAAATCACGCCAAAAGAAATAAAAAATACAGCCGACGGACCCCAAATTTTCCTCACCTCACCCGATGACCACCGCTCCACCACTAAAATCCTCACGGAAAAAAAAATCCCGTGTTCATCATTCATTGTCAGAGATCAGCCAATCTCCAAGATACTAATCAAAGGCTTTCCGACCTCCCTCACCACAGATGAGGCAACAGAATACCTAGCAGATCAAGACATACAAGGTGTGGTAGAAGTAATTAGATTAAAGTAACAAACAAAAAAACAGACCTTCCGATCATCATGGTCAAAATCTCAGACCCAGAAGAAGCCAAAAGACTCTACCAAATAACACACCTGGGATACATAGTTGTCAAAGTTGAAGCCTATGCCAACAGCTCCCCTTTCCAAACACAGTGTCATCGCTGTCAACGCTTTGGCCACACCGCTTAAGGCTGCTCCGCTAAATATCAATGCGTCAAATGTGCAGGCGCCCACCCAACCGAACACTGTTTGAAGGCTTATGAAGTCACCCCCAAATGCTTCAATTGTGGAGGCCCCCACACAGCATCCTTCAGGCAGTGCCCTAAATTCCAACTAAAACATAACCCCAGAGCACAAACAACAACAAATACACAACAACAAACACACTACATCCCACAACACACAAACCCCAACCCCTACTCCTGGAACTCGAGACCCGCCAACATCACAAACAATAACCCAAGCCACACCGCGCCTTCAGCACCTCTTACATCTAACCCAATCTATCAAGCAATCTTGCAAGCCTTTGAATCAGCAGCCAAAAAACTAATCTCAGAATTACCCTCCCTCATTGCCAGGATAGATGGCTAACAAAATAAAACCCAACTATATCAAGATCTCTAGCTGGAACGCAAATTTGATCCAACTAAAAATCCTCGAACTCCGAGAATTCGTCAGGCAGCTAATTGGAAAACAAAGCAAACTAATATATACGGCAATAATCAGGCCCCAAATTCTCTACGCTTCAGCAATATGGGGATCAGCCCACCCTAATCTCATTAGCAAAATAGAAAGAAGAATCAACACAACATTACGCCTCCTTTGCAAAGCACCTTGGTTTGTCCGGAACAGCGAAATCGGAGAATTCCTTAAAATTCCATCACTCCCCGACCTCATTAGAAAATATGCGACCCTATTCTTCAACAACCTTCACAAATTCAAAAAAGCAAACCCCTCCATCTCAGCCCTAGGCGACTAATAGCATAGGCCAGTAATAGTCACCCAAAAAAATAAATGGACAAATAAAAATAGACCACACTAAAACCTGAAAGGGCCTGCCTCAACAATATTCTAATAATCCCTCATGCCACAACCAACAATTGTCATATCTAAAAGTAAATGCCTATCACTATGTTTGTCTCGCCAATCACACTGCAATGTAAAACCATCAATATGTACTATTATTTATTAAATTATATGTTCTCCCCTCCGCATCTCCTTTTTTAAACATAATTATATTTCCATAAAATGCATAAAATAAAAAATAATAATAAAAAAAAAAATGATCAGACAAAAACAACAAAGTAAATCGAAAATCAGATGAAGGAGGAAGAAGGCTATACCGCCTTTACAAACTCCACAAAAAACAGGACGCAGCAGCAGCAGCAAACCCAGCCTACCTTAACGGTCCAGCCGAGGCATTTAAAATCGATCTATTAAAGCTAATAAGCCTAACAAATTCAATCCCAACTATAACGGTCGGCGACTTCAACGCCAGACATCAGTACTGGGGATGCTTAACCCAAAACCCTTCTGATAAAATCCTAGGCAGCCTTTGTTCTCACAACACGACTGGGTTATGTATAATTAGGTAATTTGAAATACGATTGTTGATAAAGTTTAAAAAGATTTTAGTAATTAATAAACGATTCAAACTAATAGGTACGAACTAATCAGTATTTTTATTCAATATTATTATTTATTTATTTATTGACGACGCGTGGTTGGCATTACAAAGTGATCCAATTCGTCAACCCCGATTCTAATCCCGAATTTATGTTTTCCCTCTAATTACGTTTCTTTACCAGTTCCTTCAAAACCGTAAAAAAACCTTCCATTGTATTTAATACCGATTTAATTTGAAATAAAAATTGGTGAATTTGATTTGCAAAAGGGTTCATTTGAAGTGAAAACCATGTATAAGAACAAGTATCGTCATTAATTGCTATTATATAAATTATAAAATCTCATATAATAGATCAATAAATAAAATTCAATGATTATTAATTAAATATAATGATATATTTATTTTACATTTAACTATAACTATTATATTATAAAGTCCCACAAAAAAGAATCGTATAAAAAAGAGCACACAAAAATAGGTTCGACTGTATTTGCATAATAAGAATGTTTTCTGTGGAACAACCCGTTAACCCATCAAACCAAAAATATTACACTGACGAAATCTCGTGACCTAAATCGATAATTATAAATTATCAATTCGGACACACGAGAATTAAAAATATTAATGAATTAAAAATAAGTCGCAATTTTTCGTAACCACGGACCCCCAACCCTGCAGCGGGTCCGTGGTTACGAAAAAAATAAATATTAAAGCATAAGAAATATATTATGTGCTAAACCCTGTCTATGTCATATTATATAGAAAGAATGGACAAATAATTCGGTCTCATCTCTCATAGTGGATCTGTATTTATTGTTTATAAATCAGTATCACAACTCGTTTTCAATATCGATTTCCCCCAGCGCAATAGGGCTATGCTCAATGCGTAATAGTTTTTAAAACGTTTTTAGGACAGGGAAAAAAGATCGCACGCTAACAGCCGAAAACGTATTTGAACTTGTTTCGATAAGTCGGCACTGATGTACAGGGATCACCCCGTGGGTCTAAACAAGAGCATGGCCACAGCATGTGGGCGTGGTCGCGAAACATCGCTACTCGACTTTGACGCTCGTGTGGGAGCTTTGGACTTTAAAGCACGGATATACGCGTATTTTTTTTTCAGACCAGAAGTAACCGCACCGCGCACATGGCGATTAAATAATGTACATTTATTAATTATAAAAAATAATATTTATAAAATTGAAAATAAGATGTTAGATTTAAGCGTCCGGACGCCTAAAAAAACTCTGCCGTTCTCCTCGTGGCGTTGTATGTAGGTAAGAAGACAGGTAGGTAGGTATGTAGGTAGGTAGGTAGGTAGGTAAGCACTTACCTGCAAACTCGGCGTAGATGATGAAGATGACGAAGACTACGACGACGCAAGGGGGAGACCGACGGAGCGACCGCCACCGGAGCTCCACGGTTAGAGACAAGAGCGCACCAGGGTAGCCGTGTAACACACTACTATCACCGATGACCACCGACGAATGAAGTGTTTCTCTCGACGGGGCCCTTTATAATCTACCCAGTGCGAGCGAGACAGAAAGAGACGCGCTTCTCGCCACTCGTTCGCACGCAGCAAGCTCACGGCAACGTCGTCTTCATTTCGATGAATTTTAACCCATTAATGACTATAATGGTTTTAAATATCCGATAAAAATTATGTCATTTTCCATTTGACAGTTTAATAAAAATAATATTTACTATACCTAAAATGTTGATTTTTTTTATTCACCAATTTAGTTTTAAATGTTATTAGGTTTAAAAAACAATTACAAAAATGTGTTCTTGAACATTTTATTCAAAAATTGAGTTATACGTATATGGTAAATTTCGAAGCATGTTATGCAAAGCCCCACATCGCATTTATAGCAATATATAAATATAATACCTAGTTTTTTTTTCTTATTCTTTTACCGTTTTTTTTCGATTGCAATAAATCACACATTGTCTGCATAGATTTGTATTTTTTTCTGATGGGGGAATTAAGATAAGTCGATAAGATCCAGGCGAAATTGTAAGGGTTTTTTTTTACCCTTTCTTGTGATACATTATGAATGCATTCCAAATAATTTTATCTAAAATATGAAAAATTATCTTTATATAATATTTTAAAATTTATTTTTCAATAACACCTTTACATAAGGCTTAGAAATTTACAAATACAAACATAGCAAATCACAAACAAAAAAATAAACGAAACGGTCAGGGCACAGAGCGGTGCAGCGGCATATGATGAATGAGCTCTGCCCGTGTCCCAGCCATACTTAGCATTATTTGTATCTGAATCCCTGCCCGTGTCTGAGCCGTATTGAATACCAAAAGGTTTAATAAAACCTAAATAATTGACCTCTTTATAAACAAAACAAAGCTAATATAAAAAATACATAAATAAAACACTTATTAATAGAAATACTATTAAAATAACGGCGAAAGATATAAAGTAATACCCCCGATAGCGTGAAAGTTGGGACCGCGTTATCGGAACAACGCGTTAGCGGGATAATGAAGCACATACAAAATTTAGGGTTAGGGAGATTTTGCAAAAAAATACAAATCTGCCAAAACTAAGAACAATGTAAAAAAATATGAAATTTAGATGAATGAAATATTCGGTTGCAATGCATGCGATCGCCGATATACACGTAGATATCCGTGGTTCATTGTCTACATCAGGCGTGAATGGTGAGAAATGTGCCGAGCACTCGCCCACATGAGAACATATATATGTGCGAGCGAGATCAACACACACCCAGCCAAACGGCATAGAATTTACGGTCGAGCTATGCATGAATAGAATGCGCGTTATTAGGGTGAATTCCGCGATTTATTTTCAAATTCGCGCTATCAGGGGTATTATTGTATGTGGAAAATGATTATGATTACGCCTAAGGTACAATGAGGCTGCGGGATTTTATTTTTCAGATTTTTTGCTGTTGAAATTGAAATGGAACCACGGGCTGAAGACGATATACAAACATGAAAATTTAATTTAGTTTTACGATAAAATAAAGGAATTCGATTATTATCCTTATTATTATTATGTCGTTTATTTTCAGTGCAGTCGGCGTGAAAAAAATCAGCCTGCAGTAAATTCTAAATAACGTTTTTTAGATAACTATTTAAAAAAATAACGCTATTAATTTGTTTTTATTAAATCTAAAAATTATAAAGTTTGGAAGTGGAAAAAATATTTAGGCATTATTGGGTTAATTCGTGTTTGCGTAGATTTATACGTAGGTTTGTTCGCAAAAATGATACATAAAATAAATATATTGGGCGTATTTTATTTTTACGTTATTAATAATATGTAACATTTGTTACATCGCTTGAATATATTTTTTATTAGTTTTTTTTTAATATTGGGAATAGTATTATAATGTCTTTCATTTTAAATACTTATTTATTTCAAAATGTACTTATATGTATTTTTAAATATCTGCTGGAAATCTAGTAAATCGTGATAATTTAATTCCAACAAGGGATGAATAATATAATAATATTCTAGGTTTAACTTTAAAGTTGCCAAAATCGACGAGTTATTCTTTGATCAAGAATCACGTATACAATTGTAACTGAAAACCATATATTTTAATATATCTTAAAGATGATATCACTGTTATATATGATTCTGACAAAATAAATTAATTTACTTCGAAAATTATTGCTGAAGTTATACAATTAGCCTGTAAATTAGAATTATCAAGCGTGATGTTAAATTTCAGATATTTAAAAAATATTTGGGGTCAGTTTCAAGAAATATTCAAGATTTTAAACAAAAATATTATACTAAAAATATAATTAAAATATTTTTCTATCCAATTTTTTCTGTGCCTATTTACCCGAAATCTATCGGGTCTATCGAATATCTATATATTAATAATACAAAATAATTGGCCGTTAAAAAACATCCGAGTTTCCGAATAAGTTTAAAATGTTACATATTTTTACTTTATAACACAAATTGTTACAATAAAAATTATTACTAACAGAATATTATTTAATTTTATTATCTCAAGATTTTTTCTGTATTGTCACATGTACACGTAAATCACAAATATTTAATTAATGTTATTTGACGCAATCTTCAATTTAATTATACAATTAGGATAGTTTTTGTAGAAAATTGCGTACAAAAAAGTGTCGATCGCGAGTATTTGACATCATTCGCAACGCGTAGATTCCTGAAATATTATCAATAAATTAAGTATATATTTAATTAAGCCAATCGCTTGGACATATGTTAGGGGGACCGAAAAGTAATCAAACATTTTTTTGCTTGCGGAAAACATTTATTTATTATTTTTTTTTTAAATACTAATCAACAAAATAATTTCTATGATTTTTTATCAGTGTACAGGCAGTTGTTTGATTCTCTTTTTAACACTCAAGCACCCGGTCACGCGTTAGTGCGGAAATTTTCGTAAACAGTAAACACCCGCTCCCGCACTAGCGCGGGTTCACACGAAACGTGTTATCTAATGCGCTACAAAAGGCTTTCTTTTAAAGTTTAACGACTGGACACAGTTTTATTCATTGCTCTGCATGCCCTTTGTAAAATATATGACATATGTATTTATTTATAATTAAAAACTGTCCTTGAAACAATAGATTATTTGGATCGAAAACTTTCCAGTACTTACACATCGACTGTAACGAATTTAGATTTTTGTTTATCCATTCAACAAAATAACTTTTTTGAAATATTTATGTGCCGTATGTGTGTATTAACCCGTCACATCCTTTGTCATGCCAAATTACTCTACATAATACATAAAGATATCCATTTGTTTTTTTAGATTGCCCAAAATAGAATAAATCATCATTTTCACAGCTCGAAAATTTTATTTTATCTAAATATTCTAATAATCTATAAAAGTATACTCATAGCGTATAATACTTTTGACCAAATTATCTCCACTAGGAAAAAAGTTATTAAGCATTTTTTATAGAGCCGCGCAAAATCGCAAGATAAATAAAAAGATGCGGGTTTAGGTGTAAGTTTCGCCTGAAAACAGCGGGTGCTTGAATAATCCTTGAATTTTTCATTGAAAAACTTTTCCAAGTGCGTTTTCACTCCGTATGGTAGATACGTTCCATTAAACACCTTGTATTAAAATAAAGGAAGTGATAGAATTCATACAAAATAAGATGAATATCCTGCTAAACTTGAAAAATCGTATTGATCAAAATAATAACGACATTGTGGTATAGAAAATCGTGTAAAAAAAATAAAAATGTTAATATTGTCATCTGATCCTTCAGCTCGAAGTTACGTTACCTCGAAGCGACTACCATTTTTTCCAGATTTTGATATATAAGACCAACTACTAATTTTCTTACAATATAGTCTAGTTTTATCTCAATTATATACCTGGTCAAGTGTGTATCAATATTATTATTAGGCTAATTAAAAAAAATCCTTGGTTTAAAAAGCAAGCATTAGTTTATAACCGCGGAAAAAATACCCGAGTAAAATTGGTTGTATTCTCGTCTCATTTTTTAATAACAATAAAATTTATTTATATAGTAAAATAATTTTATCATTATAAAAACACCAATCTCTGATATCTCTCATTGATTTATTATCATTTTTCTTCTACTAAATGTGAGGATAGGTGCTCTCGGAAACTCTCCGGTAACCAGAGCTACTACTCTACTCAACCACATTGACTATGTAGATATCTCTGTTAAATAACGTTGATCTTTTTTTATGAGATTTGATAATTTTATATAACGGATTAATTAATGACGGTATTTTGACATGTTTTTTTAATAGCCTTGAATATCCATCTATCGCTTATTTTCTTTTAATTAATTGTTTGTTTTTGTTATTTAATATTTATAATTTTACACATATCTACTTTTAATTAACATATTTAATATTTTTAAATTAAACCTATGTTGTTATGTTTTTATGCGTGATTGGGGACCTGGGTTAAACTGTAATGCCAATCACGCATTGTTTTTTTTTTATCAATCACACGTTTTTAAAAACGAGCACTAGTTCAAAACTGCGAAAAAATACCCCCCATGAATTGGATTTTTTATTATTTACATTTAATAAAAACCTGTGAAGGGTATATTCATATGATAGATTTCGTAATAAAAGGAAAATCTCGTCGCTAAAATTTTAAATTCTAATGAATCAACAATAAGGAGAATTAAAAATGTTGAAAACAGGAAGATCAATAATTTTGGCAGGATTATCTATAATACTTTGCTAGAGATGGAGTAAGTTGTGAGAATAGGATTGATGGACAATGATACATATCAAGACAAGATTAAAATAGCAGAATTCTAGACTTTTCAGCCGGAGAAAGTAACATTTGCCTTTAAAGGGACATTTGAAGTAGTCGACAAAGCCTTCGAGAGCTTTTGTCTTAAATTCAATTTTATTAGAAAAGTTTAAAAAGTAATGGAATCACTAATTTATCCAGCTAACTTAAGAAATCTTCATTACATTCTTCACCAACAAACAAAATCTGGGTATAAAATCAAACTCCAAGGATGTTATAATGATAATGATGTTATGAAAGTATTATTATACAGCATTAACATTATTAAGTCATAGCCATTTAAAAAAGCAATTAGGCGAAGTGCGATGATTGAGGAAAGGTAATATTTTAAAACAATGGACCAAAAAATAAATACAGTTAAGTAAGATTAATACATTTCTTTAACAGATTTTTAAAAAAAATATAAGAATTTACGAGTCTTTGGCAGAAAAAAAATGTTTTTGTAACAGTACTTACAATAGGTTATAGTTTTTCGAGGATGAAACGTAACCTATTAAAAATTTGCATGAGGATAACGGACGAAAACATGTTGATTGTAATATTCAATAATTCGGTCGCACATGGATATAGGAAAGGTTATCCACTCCTGAACAATCATAAATAGTATTAAATTTTGGCCAAGTCAAGTTATGAACCCCTGGCTATTGGCTATAGTTATTGGACGCTTCGCCATGCGAAGTTAATTTAGTAATTCTGACAACAATAATATTGGTCGAATGGTCCGAATTAGCAACGTTGTAGATTATTTTATTAAATAATAATGTGTGAAAAATATTAATAATCCTAGCCTAAGTTTTTAATATGTTAATATGTAAGATTAATATGTTATTATATACAAAATGAAGAAGAATAATATACACTATTTTTTATCACTTTTTTGTTATTTTTCTACATCGAGCCGAATATATTGAATATTTTAAATTAAGAATTTAATGTTATTGTCACACTGATTGACATCTGAGAAATAAGATTTTTTTAATTAATGTTTTCGCGTAATTATAATATGCTATCCATGATCCATAGCATAAGCATAATTTAGTATTGATAACGATTTTTTTAAACTAAAAATATAATGAAAAAAAAAACATGTTTTGTAATAGTGTAGTATTCTTTTAAAAATTTAAAAAAATGTTTTTTATTATTTTTTTATTGACGCACTGCGCTTTAATATAATAATTAAATATAATAAATACAATTTAATTATTTTTGTATACGTATTTCATATGCTAAATATTAAATCAATTACAACAAAATCATTCGTTGTGGGTAAGGAATAGTAAATCGAGCATGTTTTTTCCCCGATAATTTCATGAATGTTTAAGAAAACCATTGCAATTTTATTTATATTAAATCAACAAAATATACTTTTGAAAGCTAAGATTAGTTTTTATTAAATAATATTTTAAGATTAAATGTAACAAATTATTATGCTAATGAAGTGAAATACGAAAAAAAAACGTTTTTCTGAGCCCGATATAATGTATAATGTTACTATATAGTAAAATTGTATTTAATATATTCTAATGAAAAAAAGATAAAAGAAGAGCTTAACATTTATTATAGTTTTATCCATTGTGAAATAATATAATAAAAATAAATATTATGCATTGCAGAACAATGTGACCATGAGATTTTTTTTCAATTGCATTTTAAATAAAATACTATTTTTTTCTAACAAAACCCAGAGCAGAATAAATAAGATAACGATGATATTTTATTTGAATGATTTCGTATAACTAAGTGACCTAAATGGTATTTTTTGAGCAATATAAGATAATAACTATTAAGAGTTATTTGATCGCTGCGTTTTAATAAAATTACAAAAAAAAATTGGAAGCAGATTTTTTTAATCGATTTGCAGATCTTCGTAGCTCTTGATGGTCTTGAAGGCAACAAATATGCTGTGTTTTATTAAAATGTTCATCATAAGTGCGAGAACACATCAAATGTGTCTTTAGAAACTGCGGACTTCAAACAAAATAAAGTATTTAAAATAATATTAATGTCCGACCGAAAAATAAATTTAAAAAAAAATAAGTGTACGATTTGAAGGTGAATTAAAAAATTAATAAATAGCGTACATTTTTAGAAAATCTTATACATATGGAAACATAAATAATATTTGAGTAGTAGTAGTCTATAGTTATATATTTGAGGATTAGCATTTACGCTATCGGCCTTCTAGATCTCATTTTATGGTCTGAGTTTCATATTTTTTTTGGATATTATTTATAATTTTTTAATAATAACCGAGCTTCTATTTTTTTAATGCTCTGTGCTCCTTTTGCACTGTTTTTACAAAGTACATATAATGTTAAATATATCAAACGAAGTATAATGTTATAAAAGTACATGGAATTTGTAGAAAAATGAAATAAGTAGACATAATGTTTGTAAAAAAATGAGTTTAATGTGGTCTGTTTTTGGATAATATTTGAGATTAAAATGGGTCATTTTGTCTTCTTTCTAACGTAACGAATGATTAGGTGGAAACATTTGGCCAAACTTTCATTATAAATCATCCAAGCAAGTAAGTAAACATTCAAATTTATTATTTATATTAGTTTAAAAATTTTGAAAAAAAACAATAATGTCTGGTTGATATTCAGGAGTGTGTTGCTATGCTACACTTTAATTTAAGAACAAAAGAAAAGGACTAAATAGCAATTAACAATGGATCCTCTTGTGATAATAAAAATATAAAAAAAAAATCTCGTAATACAATCGTTATTATTCAACCAATGGATTAAGGCAGAGATTCCCATTTTTTTCGGTTTACGGCTCCATTAAAACATAAGATTTTTCCGCGGCTCGCTTGATACATCAGATTTTTTTCAAAATTGTTGACCTTTTTGAGAAAAGCGAGTGCAAAAAGATGTCGCAAAAATTTCGAGAATTGAGAATTCCAACAAATTGCCGAATTGTTTAGTTGAATATTTCGCGGCTCCCTTATGACGACACCGCGGCTCACACTTTGGTAATCACTGGATTAAGGTGTAATACAATCAGTTGAAAAGTATTAACGACGATATATATGGGGTGATTGAAGTTCGACGCGAAATTTCAAATTTAGTTTAGATATATGAAAAGATTGTCGAAAATAAGAAATACGCTGAACACACTATGTCGAATAAATGTCACGATTCTGTCAAAATTTCAGCTCGGCGCGTCCTAGTTCCGCCCACAATGCGATTTCAGGAATTCCAACAGTGAAAATTTGAATGTAAATTTGGGATCTACTCGGTTGAACCTCCGAAGATTGATGAATATTTAAATATGATCCGGAATGGATTCCTGAACGATCTGCTAAAGTTACATAAGCAATGAATATTGATATTTCATGCTACGCTTTATTTTATGAAGAAAAGAAAAGGGCTAAAAGACAATTAACACTGGACCGATACTCGAAGTGGTTCGACCATAAAGATATCTATGTAGATTCTTTTATGTGCAATAAATAATATATTCTTGATTGTATTTATATAGATCTATTATCTTACTTTCACTTATCCTTTGAAACCAAAACATATTTTTTGCTAAAAAGACTTATATACGCGTAAACCTTCGGAACAAATTAATCGAATAAGTTTAGGACTTACTTGTATCAAATTATCAACGTTTTGATAATAAATCACAGACAATAAAAAAACAATATTTAATGATATATAAAATAGTTTTTAATTATTCTAAAACTAATAAATGTGAAATTTCTTTATTCACCTCTGTTTGAAACGAACAATATATATACTCAATTGGTAACTATTACTAGAGTATCTATCTTTAGGATTGTTAATTGTACTTTAATATTATATATATACCATAATAAAGCATATTCTATATATTTGCAGTAATATTAATATATAAACAGTTAGCAATTTTAATTTATATATTTTTCATTTTTGAAAAACTTGGCTTGATTTTTAAATGTTATTAGGAATTACCCGCGTAAAAGTAACTATGCCAATTTAGAGCAAATATATTCATTATTAATGTCCATTAACCTTTTCCACTCTGAAGGCCAGCAGTTATGGCCCAAAGACGGAATAAGTTTACGCGTCGATTTCAATAGTTATTATTATTGATTCTAAGTATAGAAAAGGATTGCAACATGTAAAAACCTAATATTAATTTTATTTATATTTATAATTACGCGTACAAATTTCAGAAATATGTGCATTTATCGATATATTTCATATACCATTGTTTTTGGAACAGTCAGTCGGTTTCTTCATACCGGAAAGGGTGTCCGAAGCTCCGCCTTCGGTACTGTGACCCTGATTGTTGTATTGTGGAACTATTTTTTTAAAATTCCGTTACATTTTTAATTATTTAATAAAAATAGTGAAACTGTAAAATCAGTGAAATAGAGTTAATAATTATAAAATAAACTATGGAAAATAATAAAATAATGAAAGTTTTGTTTTCAAATTCAATGATACTTTTGACTATGATTAGGAAATATGATTATAATTTATGTATATTATAATGATTAGGAAATATGTATACTCTAGCGAGGAAACGGAAGATGAAGTAAATTCAATATTTGTTAAATCCACGACATCAAAAAATTGGTACCCTCTGTCTAATAATTTTTCAAAAAAAATAATTAATTTTACTATCGGTGATAGAATAGTAGGGGCAAATATCCCTACCAATTGTTTGGAACCTATCGATTATTTCTAATTATTTCACAACAAACAATTGATTAGTAAAATAGTTTAAGTATGAAACGAATTTTGTATGCAAACGATAAAATCAATCCTACCAAAAATACGATATAGAAGTCATGGAAAGATATAAATAATACGGAATTTAAAGCATTTTCGAGTGTGATTTTAATTATTTACATTTACATAACAAACAATATATCAATCGCGAGGAGACTAGTCTTCAAAATAGAAAAAATAAAGTTGATTTTTACATTAAGCATTTAGACGAAAAATTTAAAGAACACCTATTTCCTGGAAAAGAAATAGTGGTTGACGAATCTATTGTACATTTTAGGGGAAAAAATTGTTTTATGACATACATTCCCAATAATCCAAATAAAAGGGCTATTCATATGTATTGGCTGATTCTAGTAGTGGCTATATATATTCATTCATACCTTATTACGGCTCGCTTACGACTGAAAAACTTACTAGACCTGACCTACAATTTACATCCAGAATCGTTTTGCAATTATATAATAATCTTTTGCAAACAATTCCAGAAGCCGAGGGTTGTCATGTGTATACCGATAGATTTTACACCAGTCTTCCATTTTCCGATGAATTATTGAAACTGAAAGCACATTAACGGGGACAATAATGACCAATAAAAAAATTGCCAGTTGCTATGAAAACCAAAATTAAAAAAACAAAACGTAGTGTATTACAGTATTTCTAGTCAAAATACACCCGTTTTCAAATCAAATGCATCCTTTTGCAAATCAAATGCATCCTTTTACAAATCAAATGCACCCTTTTGCAAATCAAATACACATTTTTACAAATCAAATACAATTTTTTACAAATTACGTAAAAAAACTGTAGCGTATGGAAGTGAGAATACTATGATTCTAGCTTGGAAGGCCAAAGAGTAGTGACGATGCTAAGTAATTGCCATTCTAACCTACATACAATTAAAAGAATTAGAACAGGTGGCATAGAAGAGGACAATGTTATACTGGACATTTTGAAACATACCGGATGTATAATGTTAAAAAAATATTTATTCGATGATTAAATTTCATATTTATGTTCCAATGTTATTGGTAACGGGGTATATATTTTTCCTAAAATTAGCCGCACTGTTTTTTCATCGGCTTCAAATTATTTTATGACATTTTTGTTGTTATTCATTAATATAATTTACGAAAAGAATTGTGCTGACTGTATTTAATTTCATCATTCATAATAACCCATCAAAAATAAAACAATAAATATTAATATATTATTTGTAATACGTTATTTTTAAACACCGGGTATATTACCCGGGTGGGATAATTTTCAGCCAATGAGATAAGTGTTTGCAAATTCAGGCATAAATGTTTTTTTAACCGTTCCATTGCGGCGATCTTCGAAAATCATTGGTGTCATTCGAATGGGGTCTATTACAGACCTATATAAAGATATTATATCGCACCGGATGCAAGAAAAAAAAACGTTTTGTTGCTCGTGAATATTCTTTTTTTCGCAATTACGGGCAACGATTATTTATTTTCTAGACGATTTTATACAAATGTATAATTTATATTAAAAAATATTCGATAAAATCTAAAACTTCCTATTAGACCCCATCGGCATGTCCATGTTAAAAGTAGGCGTATGTCGTAAATCAACCTAGGTATAAACCCCTTTACCAGTTGTTCCTAAAGAAATTGTACCAAGAATTTACATTCGATTATCTGCGAATATTTCCTATTATATGCATAATTTATAATTGTTATCATAATAAAAATTATGAATATAAAACTCATTAAAGCAAACGTTTTATTTATGTACAAATAAGCAAATATTTTAACAAGTGAACCACATTTTTATTCCATCATCAGGGTCATACCATTTGAATGAACTCTGCAGTCAGCATTCCAGACAGTGTGTGCCAAAACTAATGAACCGAGTTTTTTTAATTTTTAATTAGTAAAATGATTAAATCACAAATTAAAAAACGATATTATAGATGTTTTAATTCTGTTTTCCAAAATATATATATATTTTTTTCAAATTCGTATTTTTTTTTCATCCAGAGTGGTAAAGGTTAAGAAAATCTTTTTACTCTAATGCACTTTTTGGGCAATAACATATTTAATCACGTTTGGACAAAGAAAGCAAGCGACATATTTGCGGAGTATATTGAATATAAATTTACTGTTTTAAATAGATGTAATAAGTTACAGATTTTTGGCAGGAGAATTCATGATTCCGTCCACTGTGCACTTTCGAATTTTTATTTAATCTTTTTTTTTATTTAATAATAAATTTCATTAATTTTACATTGTAATAATATATTTCGATTTTAAGTTGTTTGTTTATTTTTATTGCAAAAAATAAACAAACAACAAGTGTTTGAAGCCTTGGTAATATTTTATTTGACCCATCAAGTGAATTTAGTTGGACACCCCTGGTTTAGTCTACAGTCAGAACATGTAACAAAAAAATGCATGGGCAATTAAATCTAAATTTCTTTTTTGTATACTCATTTTTTATCCCGCATATTAGAGCGATTGTTCTAGTCCTGAGATCTTAATAATTATTATATATATATTTTTTTCTAATATTTCAATGCATTAGAAAAAATTCTATTGTTGCAATAAACATGTTATTGCTTCTACCGAAGAACGCTAAATTTTCCAGCCATTCTCAACGTGTTTGAACAAAAACGGCAACCTTTTTTACTAGGAGGGCATATTTTAGAAATACCTCCATTTCCTAGAATTATTTAAATCTGGTGAAAAATTCTTCCAATAAAGAATCAAAATGTTTGATCATCTTCAATAATTTCACAGGTTTTATTTTCCACTTTCAGTGCTAATTCATACATTTGTTAAAATGGTTAAAATAAAATAGATAATATAATAAAAATATTCATTATAACTACTATTGTTATATCTAACAAAAAAATAAAAATCAGATATTTGAACTTACTTAAAGATTGCTCCTCGGGCACCGCATTGCCGATCCCTGTTCTAGAATATTCTCAGAGATGTGAATGACGGCATCTTCAAATGTTATATAATTTATAAGATGTTAACATTTACTTCGTTTAGAAATAATTTAAGCAAAGGAGCTTTATTTATGATTTAACAATTGATTATATTGAACTAATAAAAATTTAATTTAAAATAAGAGATATGCTAAAATGTTTGACAAAAGTGCATGCAGCTGAATGGATGCACGTGTTTCAGCTTAGCGCACACAAAAGTGCCATTACAGGCTCGTATTAAAAAAAAAAATATATATATTTATTATATTTATATTTTTACTTTCTTATTTTAACACCTTCCGGTCAGGTGGATGCGAAAAAAATAGCAAGAGTTAAGTACTTCAGTTAAATCGATGTAACTCAGATACCATTTGAGTTACGTCAATACATTTTTTTGTTGTGTTCAGAAAGGTCATGTAAAAAAATCAATAGTTGTGTGGTCTGCGTATCATGAAATATAAATAATTTTTGGTTAAAAGAACTGATTAAAAAAAGCAAACAATGAATAAAATATCGTACATAACATAAAATATTTTGGACATATCAGTCTCGTAAAATAATAATATGATCATTCAAACTCTACGAAATATGTAAATCATGAAATTCTATTTTCTATTTTTGTAATTATTTCTATTTTCTATCGGAAAAAAAATATTTGCTATAAATATCATATTTATAGACGACACAGCGACATATTCTAGTGAAAAACGTGGGGAAAATAAATCCGTGTAGTGTAATATAACACGGCTTTCAGCCTAAACATCAGCGCCCAACGAGGACTCGAAAACGCGTCCCCCGTATTTCTACGTTGGCCCGCGAGGACGCGTTTTCGAGTTCCCCGGGCCGAGGCCGCAACGTGTTAAGATATGTGATTTATTTGCTGACTTTAATTCTAAAAAATAATTTTATTCTAATATAATTATTACATGGTCTGAATCTTATTGTTGCAAATATCAACCGTGTACTCGTTCATTTGATGTTTCATCAAAAATTAATAATTTCATGTTAGAAAATTTGCATCTACTTTAGTAAACATATGAAGCGATATTCAATTGCTAATTTTTTTTTATTAAAAAAAAATCTCAATAATCGGTAGTGACGACATTAGTAAATATTCTATATATACTTCATAATCGTTCTCTATATTTTTCAGCTTTAAATTTCCATTAGTTTGTATTGATCGATAAAAGCATTACACAATTATTTTTTTTTGATTATTTGATATAATTTAGCTAAATATATAAACGAAAAAACCGTCTTTTATATTGTAAAATTGTTTGAGATAAGTCTTTAAAATACAATAAAAATTAAAAAGTATTTTTTTTAAAGTGAATA